>LUCH01001362.1:17354-123403 GCA_013368495.1 Paragonimus heterotremus
TAGCCTTGCATGGATACAGTCCGGCCCCACTGCCTTATTCACGTCTAACTTATCCAATCGATCTTTAACCTCCTCCTCTCTTATTTCAACTTTCTCCATCATTGGCCCTTTTGCAGTCCCTGTGCTGAGTCCCACTGTGGTAGATCCAGAGTCCGTTATATGTACTGCCTCAAAAAACCGGCGGAAAACCTCTGCTTTTTGCAGTGGTGATTCGATAACATTGCCGTCAGTGTCAACAATGCTACTCAGTCCTCTCCTAATGGCCCCTTTGGCCAGGATATAGCTAAAGAAAGCTTCAGGGTTCCTGTTATGGTTCTTTGCCAGATTCATTCATTCATTTCCTACATTCCTTTTGTACTTCAGTATATCTTTCTCTAGCCGCCTTATATTGACAAAACCTGATCTATCCCCCAGACTGCCTGTAAGCATCCCAGGCTTTTCTTTCGCGTCTCGGTTTTTCTTCGACCTTAGTCCTTCACCACAGATGCTTCCCTTTATGTCGACTACGACTAAATGGTGCATGCCTGTCAGTTAGCTGCATAAGATTATCTTTAATTATGACCCAAGCTCTGTTGACATCATTGGTACCATGATAATCTACCCGGCTCAGTTGTTTCGCATCCGACCTAAGTTGTTGTATACTCACGCTTCTAGAGGATCTACGACATCTGACGGGGGGAGTGATACAAACACAACTTAACTCCAGACGTATGATTCTAAACTAACTCTTGCCGAGGGGTGTCCACACCTTCAAGTCCGGAATGTTATTGAGGTTTCTTGTTATAACGAGATCTAAAACTGTAGCATTTTGACCTTCCCTCCCCCAAGTGACCTCACTGACGTATTGAAGTGATTTTTTCCTGCTTAGAAAGTCCAACAATCCTTCATCAAACGTAACACTGGCAGCATGAAACAACCTTCATTCCACCGCTTGAGCGTTGAATCCTTCCACAATGATGAATCGCTGTGACGTGTTCGATTGTCTTTTAATAACACTGAATAGTCGGCTATCTTTCTCCCTAGCATAAGAGGGACTTTTGTAACCGCACAAGAGCAGCAAAGTTGTTTTACCATCTGCCAAGAAACAGCTTGAAAATGGAATATTTCTCACACTAAACTCCTCTTATTAAATCTGCTCATAATGCTACGCTATTGACGCCAGAACACCCCGGCCAATTCTGCCATCTTTTCTTCCCATAAATTGGATCAAATATCCCGGTGGGCAAATATTTTGATGGACATAACCCCTCGTAACCAGGTTCCGGTAACTTTAACGACATTTCCCCCTGCTAGTTGCCCTGAGAGCTCACTCCATTTTTCCCTCAAACCACCAGCGTTGGTAGACAGTATGCTCGGGGAGTTCTCACAACTACCCCCTTTTTCAATCTCATTGACTCGAAAGGTGGCCCACGGCTTGGGAATTAAACCTCGGCACTCCCCTCGTTTTTTACGAGTTAAACGAGCCGTGCTGTTTACGTTCAGTAGCTTTCAGAATGGAAGTATATCTTTTGTCTGTCACCCTGTCCTCCTGTTCCGCGAATAATCGTCTAAGCTTAACCCGTGCCCCCAAATATTTACTGCACTGGTGTGTCGCAAATAGTGAACCAGTACCACTGGAATCACTAGTATTCTTCCACCTAGACGAGTCGTCTGGTGTTTCCGAAACTCGACCATGTGCAGCCGTGCATATCTGCCATGCTGTTGCCAGGAATCTATCTCGGTGCCTGAAATTAACGAACTCAGCTAACGTTTGCCTAGGACTGTACGTATTCGCTGGCCACTTTCCCGACCTCACTGCTCGTTTCCTAGTTTCACCTTCTCTCGTAATGGGCACAAGGATGCCCCTGATGACGACATTACTACTTCTGCACAAGGCTTGGTCCCCCTTAGTTTCGAGACTCAACGCAACTTTGACCAATGGCTCACCTCGGTTATGGACCTCCGTGAACCTTTGTTCTTGGGCTCCCATCCGCAAACAGATATCCTTATCGAGCCCCTCCAGTTTCTTCAGTCCTTTCTTTTCCCTTCCTACATTTTATTTGTCCGAATTCCGGTTACTCACTATTTTGTCTCCTTTCCTACTCCATTCATTGCCTTTGTTCCCGTTTCGATAATCGCCTTTCTACGACTTTTCCTGCTTGTAGCAGGGACAATTAGTCCAGCCTTAACTAGGAGAAAAGTTTTATCTTCTAACTGATTGATCAAAACTAAGGAGTGATTTCGTTCTGTATCCACCCTCTTTCCTTTTTTCACTCCGGGCTCCATTACAGCCTATCACCTGGTTGTAGCGTTCACTTTCAGTATTCGAATAATTTTACTTCTTTTCTTTACTTTCCATGTGCGGCCGTCTACTTCGTTGGGCACCACAGGCGGTTTGCTACTACCAGAATCCTCCTCCTGGTTTACTCCAGTGCTCACGACAGAAGTACGATTGTGGAGTTTACATACACTTGACCAACACACACTCAGCAGTTCCTTATGAACCACATACAAGTCGTGAGCTCAATTCGAGATCTTGCTTAACCGACGGTGGAACCACACATCCATCACAATGTGTACTTTCGGCACCGACCTCTAGGTGACGTTTGTTATTGCCGCTACCGCCGACTTTTAGACTGACTACCTGAATATCTTTCCTGGACCCAGGCAGGGAATTTCCCGAAATTCTATGGCTCGTAGTATTGGTTAGAGGAAGTGGCTAACAAAAAATGAACACAATAACTGGAAGGAAAAAGCCAAGTGCACGGGCCTACATGTAGCTCACTCTGACAGTGAATAGTCACACAGCACTTTTGATAAATCCCACTACTTTCACAAATTTTTCTGGCGCCCAGAAGTCGTCTCGGGTGATTCAAATACGTGATAGCCATATTTCAACTCTCGGCCTCTGGTCCATAAGGATGGTTTCTTCGATATTTTATGAATATTTTGAACGAAGACTTGAGCTTTCTTCAAATTCGCACTTCCGCCGATCCAGTCGGTTTTACTTGCCCAGGGTCAAGCGAGTGTCCGTTGATCCGAAGGACGATCTTTGGAAACCGGTTGTAACACCGCTTTTAGGGATTAAATTAAATCCCAGGAACAGAGCAAGATTTCTAGTGACCAGCGATCGTGTAACTTTCCTGAGGACCTTGGATGCAACCGTGATTTCTCGCTTGTTTATTCTGTACGTATGATTCCGTGTGACCTGCTATAAGAGGTCTGATATAAACCCAGTGCTACCTTCTTCAATCATACAACTAAATGCTTGCAGCGAACGCCCGCCATTTTGTTAACGACTGATTTGCAATTCCATTCCATATGGTAGTGTAACATGCACCTTTTCAAGCGTTTTGTAACGCACTCGAAGGTTCCACGCACTTTTCGCCGGATGCTCTTCTGAGAGTCACCGAGTGTGCTGTAGCCTATCACGCGCCTATTTCCTTTCCCTTCTGGTTGTTGCCGTTTGTCCCAGACTAGGCTAAAGTTAACTACTTGTCATATTTCCAAACATCGCTGGAAATATACGGTTTGTTTCTACACCCAGCTGTGCTCCTCAGTTCGATGCCTGTTGGGACTACGTTTCGATTGCTCTTCAGGAAAAGTGTTCTAAATTGTTAACGGACGAGGGTGTTGCGCATGCTCGCTTAAATGAGATCCAACTGTGAAAAGTGAGGGCTTCGGCTGGATTCGGACCAGCGATGTAAACACCAGCCCCAACGCGGCGAGAGCTTTACCAGTTAAACTATAAGGCCACACCAGGAGCTCGGAAGTTTCATATTAGAACTCGGTTACCCACCCGTCCCACTCTCTCATATGGAATCCGCCAAATGACTCAGAGGATCGACTTCCCCGGCAGGGTTGCTGGAACAGCTATCTATCACGGTGCAGAAGAATATTCCATTCAGCATGAAGGTCAACAGAATCAACGCCGATGATTAGCTCTACCCCAGACTTTTCAGGTATAAGTTTCACATCACTTCTCGCATGTTCTTGTTCTCCATGCTGTTCATAACAAAAGTCACTCGGATGAAGTATCTACCAATGTGAACTCATACTACATCATCAGACGTTGTTCACTGACGCTCTGAACATCAAGTTGTGACTGGTTGAGAGGTATGCATATCAGTGATCGGCAAGCAGTTTAAGTTCATCTGTTTCCGATCACCATTCGTATAAAAGCCACGTGACCTCATTTTAGTTGGAAACTATACAGTTGAGTGCACGGAATCGAATTCTACAGATACTCTGAAGCAAAATGGGACGTAATACCGTTTTTGCGCCGTTCCTTATACACCGGTGGTGCAACAGTATTTTGGTGTCCTTTTCAACCATTTCTGAGAAACAACGATTCATTGATCGGTATTTACATGAAATCATGAAAACAAGGAGAAATGGTATAAATATCATATAAACAAGGTAGGTGGAATCGTTGTCACTCATGTTTCAGCAACAAATACGTTACCATTCCTGTTGAAATGTAATGCCCACATTGTATGTTTGTACATTTCCATATCGACATTATCTTCAAAACGTCGCAAAATAAAGTACTCTCAGGCTATGAGATGACGCCTTTTATCCCAAAAATTGAGATGAGCGCACGTATGAGACTTGAGAAAGTGAGCTAACGTCAATAATGGATTGATTTCGCTAAAATGATGGGTAGATTTTTCATCACCAAACTAGTACTTTCGGCAACTACTCGAAGTACTCCAATTTTCTCATCAACACTATTTACTTTCAGCTGATGAACTGTCGATGCTTTGTCTGAAATTTCACTATTACCATTTTCAAAAATATTTAGGACAACGAGGATTCGCGCCAAAATGGCCGTTTTTCCCTTTGGAACGACCTTCAAGCCGGTTTCCGCAAAAGCTATTATTGTCGGAATACCTCAGGATAGCGTGAGTTGACAAGCGCTGCATTACTTCACATGGGGTGTTGTTGATGGTGATCGGCTGATAGCTGGCAGAAGGGTGGCGACCACCTACTTAGTTGTAGGTATGACGATGTGCTAGGTATTCCATTGTTTTCTGTCCCAAGCCGCCTCTGTCCTCGATAAAAACGAGTAATCCAATCAGAATGAGCGGGACTGTCCAGAACGGTCGAGAGGTAGCCTTGGTTATTTTTTACCCGTCCGACCGTTCTGGACAATTCTGCTCAATCTGCTCGGATTAATAGTTTTTCCTGTGAACGAAGGCGGTTCTAGACGGAGAATAATGGGCTTTTCAACATGGTGTCACAAGTGGGATTTGGCGACGGACCAACTCACTATGTCACTGATGCTCAAGCAGATGCAAACTCTCCTTCAACAACAGCAGAAACGATTTGGCAAGCGCGGTTAAATCTAACTGAAACACTCACGCGGAAGCTGAATTTGCAGCAACCGATCGTGGGATCTAACGAATCCTTCAAACCTGCAGCAGAATCGCTAATCAGTTGAATCAGTGAGTTTCATTTTCGTCCTGTATTTGCCACCACGTTTGGGTCATGGTTCAAAAAGTATGAGGATGCTTTCAAAGTGAAACTGTGAGATGCTGACGATTTTCGAGAGTTGAAGCTGTTGCTCCGTAAACTGGGTATCTCAGAACCACGAACGATACATCAACTTTATTTCGCCGGAGAGCCGAAGGATGTTCAGCTTCGACGAAGCCACCCAGACGCTGACCCAAACATTTGATCACCAGTGATCTCTGTTCAATATATGCTACCAGTACCTGAAGCTCGTGAAATTAGCGGATGATAACTGGATGACACTGGATCAGGCGATAGCGAGTGCGAAGGTTTCGAGCTTCGAACAGTGAATGGAGATCAATTCAAGCGTCTGATTTTTGCATGTGGACTTCAGTTACCAAAAGAAGCAGATATGAAAACACGGTTTGGCGAAGATAGAACGAGGTTCCGAAATCATCTTACCGAGTACCAGCGCCTGGTAGACCTGAAGCACGATCGAACAGAGTAGTCACTCAAACGTCCACACAATGTCCCTGTCGAGGTTGCATCAATGTCGGAACACGACAACTGAAGGATACCTCCCACAACGTGTTGGCAATGCGGTGGATGACATTATGTCCAGCATTATCCATTCACACGGCGTTGATTTACCCATATCTCCCGGCGGGGCCACAAAGAAGACCATTGTCGTTTTAAGAAGCGCCATCACCTGATTCATCAGAACCTCCGCAAGCCAAGCAAGCTCCACTTTTCAAGAGCACAGGTCGTTCATGCAGCCAGAAACGACGACCATTTGACGTGTAGGAGGTACGTATGTGTCTACATCAACAAGTCGGTCAGACAACAGCTCGATACAACATCCGACATTACACTAATCTCCGATCACATGTGGTACCTGATTGGCAAACCCACAATTCACCTGACAACCCAGCTTGCTAGAAGCGTTACTGGTGATCTATTGCCCATCATTGACGAAGTCCACTTCACCGAAGCTATTAACGGACCATCAATCAGGGGTACCTGCTACGTGACCAGCAACAACGACCTAGATCTCATTGGATTAGATAGACACACTGTACCTATTTGACAGACCATTACCCCAACTCTGAAACCGAACATTCGACAGAATCGACGTTGCGGTTCCAAGATGCTGAGCACAAGTATCCCTTGAGGTGGAGACGACGGACGAACAGATGCGGTAAACTGGTCAACCCCATTCGAGTCGATTTTCGGAAGCAGTTCTATGACTGAACCCAACAATCTTTAATGTGGAGATGTTAAGGAGCCCATTATTTTCCGTCCCAAAATTACCTCCGTCTTCGAGAAGAACGATTAATCCAGTCAGAATTAGCGGGATTCCCCAGAACCGTTGAGAGGTAACCTTGGTTACATATTTACTCTACCGACCTTTATTCCGCTATGCTTATCAATGGCTCAGTGACCGTAGCTACTTTTTGGTCAGTGCCCTTTTCATTTTCTGATTCGAGGATGTTTGTGGGCACTAAGAACCATATAAATACCTCGCATTTTTCGCCTTGTTGCACATTTTTTTTAGAGCGGAACAGAGCTGTTTTTCGTACGTGTCTCGCGGCCACTTTTCCCATTTCCCTTAGTGTCTTTCTTCTGATAATGTAGCCTACTCGATATTCACGCCAAATAGACATTGAAGTAACTTCGGACTGCGGAGAGCATGTGGAGAATTGGACTTAATGTGTCGTACGCCGATAGGACGGGCCAATGAATGGTTACTTCGGTAGGGACGCGCGAAACCTGGAACAGCCTTCTGATACGTGTAATTGAACCTCAAGTGTTCACTGCTGGACGTGGTCACCTAGCTTCACTGTTGTTAAAACGGATGTCGTTTCGTTCGGTGGTATAACTGCCAGCGCCTCAGTCACGTTAGACATCCACTTTACCGGTTTGAAACCACCTTAGAGGAGCATTTTACATAAATCAGAGGCTACAAATCTAGCATCCTCGAGTGTATCCACATATATCGAGCAGTGGTCTATGCAAAAATCTTCGCTTAAAATTTGACTGGCTAGCTCGTCAAATCGATGTCCATTATTGGCTGTGGTTTTTCTGAGCGCATATGACGCGCAAAAGCGCGAGCAAGTAACCCCAAAAGGATAGATCATAATCTCATACGTTTCCAGTGGACCCGACACTGATGCATCGCACAATCAAATAGACCTCACTTCCCACCCATCACTTTCATTAAGCTTTATTGCGTGAACATCGCCTCTCTGAAGACATGGCCACTCAACACCTTCGGAACCGTAACACTACACCCACTATGTCGTTCGCCAGAACCGGCCCCTACAATATCATCAGACAATTCGCGCTCGACAAACTATATGTGGAACATGCGCTGAACCTGATGAGAAAGAAGCTAGGTCGAACCCTTGTACAATTCACAGAGCTGGCTCCACAGCTTGACCCCTTCGCGTCGAGTCCAGACCCCGAGTGTGTCGATTCTGCGTGCACCAGGGCATGATGTTGCTCTCCACACCGAGGCCGTGAACCCTGTTCTTTGGCTCTTCAACACTTGGCTACGTTGTTTGGAAACCGGCAAACAAAACAATGTTTAAACTTCATTAGAACCACGCGTCGTCCCTCCAATTACACGCTGTCAACTCACCCGCACGTTGGCAGATTGTGATCGCCACCACACACTCCACATTGTTTCCGCCGATGCAGCCCTAGACTGGTTAGGCGGGGAGTTGAACATACAGGTTACTAGAAACCGAAACTCGTCTCTTTGTAAGCCTAAAAAGGTCGCTGTAAGAAGGCTCCAGGCCAATGTTTATGGCAGAGTCAGCTACCTCTGCCCACTTCCTTTGTATGGGGCGAGAAAGTTTGCCCACACTAAGCAGAAGGTTTGTCAGGCGATGTTAATCAAATGGATGGTTCAGTTGGGACACCGCCTGAGTGGCTAAACGTAGCAGACCCTTAGTGGCGAGCCTCAGGTCTTAAAAAACGTACTTGGTGTCAACCTTAATAACTCGGTAAGACCTTCCAAATTGTAGTTCAAATATTTACATTGCCCAAGCAAATTTTACTTTGCTAGGCAGCAATACACAGTGAATATAGCTGCCTTGTCTCTAAACTTACAATAACAGACCTTAGTCGATTAATCTGTTGGCCACATTAAGCTCATAATTTCATATAAAGCTATGGAATTTCAAGGGCGACCCTTCAACGAATATTGAATCGTCCGTTAATGGTTCAAGTTCACATCGAGTTGCGCGCAATCTGCTGATCCAAAGATGCATTTCTCAACCTCCAACGACAATCAAGATAATCTTTCTTCGAAGCGGTTGATGAGAAGGCGCTCGTTAAAACTGCATTTAATACGATACTAACCGACTCAATGTACATGAAAAACAATTCTCACTTTGAATGTGAAAACCTCCAAAATCTGAACAGAGAATTTGCCGGCACAACAAAATCGACAAGTAGGCACCACTCAGTAATGGGGGACGACAAAACGAAATTAAGCACACTAATTGGTTGGGTTGGAACAAAGTGACTGCTCGCGCAGTGAGAATTGATAAGAATTGTGAACTATTCAAGAAAAAATATAGTGTTTGGTTTTGACGGTTCCCAGCGAACAAAACAGAGTTGGCCCGGAGTCGGACCGTGTCTGGCTACCAGTCGATCAGGGTCCGGCCTGCACCAAATACTGGAGTCGGTCCGACTCCGGTTTGACCAGACAGGCAGTCGGCCAGCGTAAACTTTTGCCAGCACTCTGTTTGCTGAATTTTACGACGCCTATTAGCACGACCATTCCATTAGTGTTCCCTGAGCGCCTAATATACCCAGCCACGATGAGAGCTACCATCTGATGTCAAAAACCGAACAACGAACTTCGTAAATCTTGGAATTATTAAAAAACCGTTGGGATCAACGAAATTTTTTTACAAAAATTAATTGCGGGCAGTTATCTGCAAGAGCTTAATATTCATTCCATGCTTTGAAACCTGCAAAAGAAACAAGTCATGAGCACTCATGAGAAGTGGAATATCTCGGCCAGTAAGCAAGATACAACAATAATGTATTTGGACAATCTGATAGAGAACTTACAGTTGTTTCATAAAATGAAACATTCATTTATAAATGCATTCGGAGTAAAGTCGGAAATTCCACTGAACTTGTGCAAATTATACTTCCTGCAAAAGAGAAGTTTTTGACGAATTACGTGTAATTTATGTAATTAAATCACCGTTAATACGGACGGTATGCGGGAAGTGATATAATTAAAATAAATTTGACGCGTTTATGAGGCTTTCACCGGAACCGTGAGTGACCACAAATCGCAAGCGATGCAACATAACCGTACTCACCACGCACGAAACAAGTGAAACCGTTAATGCGCGTTTAATGCAGTCACGGATTAAAACAATTTTGCCCAAAATGGTGGTAGTCGTGAATGTTTTGGGATTGAAAGTCATGAATATGATATTGCGTTTTATAAATTTTTAACAACTCGTTTGAATACCACAAAGAGCATGGTTATTATCAGTTATTATTTTCATCTGATTCGCCTATTGTGTGACCAACCGTTGGCCAGACTTTGGCCAACACTTCGGAGTCGGCCATGTGTTTGCTAGTTTAGAAATTTACAGGGTTAGGACTCAGTAAGAGTAAGGAAAACGATTGTAATAAGTGGTTTGAGAATAGAGGTGATTACTGCGGTATATTCCTAAGGAAAATAATGTAACACATGTCGTGGAACCAGAAAGTCGATCGACAACGTTACAAAACTCCAATGCACTAAGTCCGCTATATGTTGGAAGAACGTTCCTCTTGAACAACAAGGAACTTCCAGTGAATTCAATTCTTCCAGCATACTAAAATAGACGGTTGCCACAGTTAGCTCCTGGTAACAACGACCATTTGCAAGCATAAGCCAAGACGCGCGAGATCAAAGGTGTGTATTGATTCAAGCAACCGACAAGTAGTTTATGTGTACAATGAACATAACGGATAAGAAAAATAATGTGTAGCAGGTGGGCAAAAAGATAACAGACTACACATATACGGCATCTTTTAAGCACTAATTAAACAAAGCACGGTAATCTCAAAAATGATGCAACATATCTTAATAAAATCAACAAAGGGTTCTGGCTCGAATTTTGGCAGACCCACACTGATAACTAATGTACGCGTATGTTTCTTCATAGAACTTTATTGGAAGCCACAAGCATGAGGTCTGTGTGACAACTGAACAGGACAGACGTTGGATCAGTCCTCCCAGATGCTTCCTTAGCCCTATTAAACACAGGGATGTCCTTCAACCTCTCGCGAAATTCCTAGCTGCGTCCTCACAAACTTTAGCTCATTTTTCTTTGGAGGCATTTATTCTTCAAAAGGCCTGTCATCTATCACTAGATGTCACTCAGGTGAATACCAAGTTATCATTGAGGTAATGTTTGGAAGTTTGAATACACATTCCGTGCTCTCCGATGGGGCTACCATCGTTCCTACGGCTACACCTGAGCATGGTCCTTGCTTAGCTCTAGCGGCCGCAAGCCTACCAGTCGTATGAAACAGCGGACTATCCATTATTCTCAGACACGCTTCTTAACAGAAGGTCATAGGTGAAGGACGAACCAAGGCAGCGATATTGGAGAGGTAACTTTGTTGTGATCCCATCATCAGTGTGGATGACCTAGGGATCAGTCGTCGACTTTTGGATGTAGGGAACAGGACTGTCGTACGCAGACACATGTGTGGAAGAGAAGACCGACGATACGGTTTTCCTGGAGCAAGCACCGGGCGATTGGTGACCAGGAGAACTCATCCATCCATCACGTGACTCAAATTTGATCCGCCCTATTACTGCAAAGGCAAACCGAAACCTTCAGTTAACTGGTGGGTGAATATTGTCTCAGTGGAAGCGGGTCTATCGAGCACTGTCAAACACAGACGTCTAGTGATCTTCCGAAAAACATTTAGTCTACTCGCAGCGTCTGTCGGCAAGCTGGATCTCGAATAGTCGTGCCTTTGATGCAGGGGGTGTTTGTAACTTCTCGGCCCGCTGAGCAACCCATTCCGATTAACAATGAGAGACGGTCGTATCGGTTAATTTCTTATTAATTAGGTGCTAATTTACAAGGAAAATTCCAGAAAGCTAAATGGACGGGGCCAACAACAAGCCGTGCGAATGAATCCACTATATTCGCAAGCTCCAGTACAAACGATTCACGTGAACACGACCAGGCGCAACAGTCACGCAGTGGCGACAAGGCACAAATGAAACCGAGGTACACATAAACAAAGGTCTAAGAGTGAGAAGTAAAGATGAACAAACTGCGCGGGAACAAGCATCAACGAGTAAACTACATCATGTTCCAGTGATATGCCAAGAATAACGCTCTTGGGAACAATGCTGCGTTGCGCGCGCAATTCCATTGGTTTCGTTGCAACATACAAGCCGATCGCATTTACTTCGATTGTCTGTTACATATACGGATCAACTATGGAGTGACATGGAGACACTGGGGGACAGTATTCTTCCGAAGTAGAGGTTCCAGCAACAGTCCTGAAAAAAGAAACAATAAGAACCAGCATGAGCCAGAGGCCCAGTTAGTCATGCACACTAATTAAACAAACGAACACTGAAATGGCGTTGACAACCCAGCAGCACGCACCGTCACCACTTGAAATTCAACTCGTGCGCGCCTGCTGGTTTCGATCGCACATTACAGTGTCAGTCTATGCCTGGGAGGCACGAATGCTAGTCGTAGACGGTGATTTCTTCGGTTATTGCGGAGAAAATTATTTTTTACCACTTATTTCGCTTTTTCACCTCGGTATTTAGTGCAGAAATGAAAATCACCGATATGCGTATTAGGAAGGTGTGTATGTTTGTTTTAACTGGACGATAAGTGAAAACGACCTGAATGTGTGTTGTGTCCGAATCTCTGTATTGTAACACAGTGTGCTGCCGTTTCGTTGGCTACATTTTGGTTTCTGACTTTGTAACTCGTGTACATGTCTTATTGGACCCTTGTTTATGTTGTTTCCTTTCGCAGGACTATTGTTGGGACCTTCACTTCAGAAGAACGCTGTTCCCGGTGTCTCAGTGTTGCTCAAAAGTTGGTTTACGAGCGTAACAGGTACACGAAGCCCGAACGTCTGGCTTGCCTGTTACAGTATGGCTGATATTGATTTGCAGAAATAACGCTGAAATGCAGAAATAATTTGTATATCAATATACAGGAGAATGCAGAAATTGTTTATCATATTACTAAATGGCGGCACTTTCATTTTTGGGACATGAATTATATTGCAGCATTCAAGGCTGTTTCAAAACTCGTGAATTTCACACTTTCTGACAGTTCCAAGTGTGCCTGAAAAGGTAGATGGAGGATGTCGGTGTTATTTGTGTTCGTAGGACGGAGTCCTTTAAAGGACGGAAAAGTGAATGCAGAAGTGTGCGACGTGTTTAGTGAGTTGGTATTTGTCCTGTTTAGCAACTTAATTCTTGCGACACCTGTTGCAAATCACGAGTTCACGTGGTCTGAAGAAATGAGTGTCTGGTTGTGAGTTCTTTCGAGTAAGTGGACAACCATTCACTTGATCGTTTGGTACACCAGTCTCATCCGACTTTCTATCGATCGGACGACCGTCGTCAAACACTTAACGCCGACTGCTACTTTAATAGCGTCTACAACTATGGTTTTTCCTTGCTTATCAGCCATCGTTTACATGCCAAACAGGTGGTGTTGCGTCTGTTAACGCACTTGCCTAGAGCTCAATCTGTAAGATACCAGATACTCTATGTACGGATTTGATCTATGGATTTTCGCAGGATGGGGACTTCAGTAAACTACGTGGCGTTTATGGTGACGTTTCCTCGATGGTTGGATAACGTTCAAGTGTGCAGGCTCTACAATCGAACATTTGGGCTTGACCCAACGATTTCCTTGAATACTTCCGACAATATTTCCATAAAGGTTGTGGACTTTTTGACCCTCATATTTCGATTTGGCCCTTCGACCACTCAAATGACTAATATATTTTCCCTCAGGTTATAGAAGAGTATTTGCAATGGGAACGAGTTTCACCCTGCTTTCGTGGATTTTAATTTTAAAATTGAACGCCACTCACACCTGGTAGCACTCTTCGCATTCAGATAAGCCTTTCGGCTATCTCACTTCAAAAGGAAACACTAGAATCGAGTTTTGCTCTTACTGGAGCTCATCAGTAGTGCATATCCTTGTCCGGATCAGAGTTTGCACTCTGACACTCGTGCTTGCGAGACTAGCGTGTTAGTCACAACACCGGCAACTCACAATAGGCATGACTGAATAATCAAATTCAAACGCCCAACCACAACCTTGTGTGAACAGTGTTCCGCTTGCCCGATCATTTCAAAAGGAGAATGAACAGACTCACTCTGTTCTATTCAATCGATAACCCCGTGATGAGGACTTTTCAGTTGGGTTGAGGTTACTGTCTTCATTGAACCAACTGATCATGGTTTGTATAAGTAATGAAGGTTCGGGGATTTAGGTTACTTCAGTGAGAGCGAAACTCGAGTCTAGTGTTTCCTTTTGAAGTGGGCTAGCCGACAGGCTTATCTGAACGCAAAGATTGCGACCAAGTGGGGGTGGCATTCAACTTTGAAAAATCCCAAATCCCCGAACCTTAACTAGTGATTATAATTTCGGTTAAGATAACACAATGATTCTATATGTTGCTTTCGTAGTCTGGTTGAGTTTTGTGGGAATAATTATGTTTGTCGTCACCACCACCAGATCTCTTCAATACTGAGAATTGTTCGAACGTGATAAGAAGTTGAGATGGGCATTTCATTTACACTGATCTCCTGTCACATGTAAGATGACACCAACAAGGAGGACATCTTTTGGGAAATTGAAGACATTTCATGCATGCGTTTAATGGGACGTTTGTTTAGCATGATATACATTACAGTGCATATCATCTCAATATATTGGTAGACATAACCGGGAAACAAACAGTCTGACTACATCATCCGTGCGAACGCTCTAAGTAATCAAAATGTAATATGCAACCGTCCGTTTTGAAGTCACTTCATACACCACACCACTAACGGGCCAGTGAAACCCTCAGATGATCAGTACAGTATACCACTATCAGCTGTTTGGGTATCATTTAATGCGGACGGGAGACAAACAATATAATTCCCCTTATAATTACGTTAAAGACGCGGGAATTGAAAATACAGCCATTGAGGAACATTCTCACAACTCTATTTACGATATGAAGTAACGTTTTCGGAAGCATTTTACGCATCCTAAAGTGGACAGACCGTGACCATCTGTTGGCCACTACACCATCCCTTTCGAATATCCATTTTGAATACTTTTGCGACTTCTCTTGGTTACAAGAAAGCGTACTAGTCATATTTTGTTTTATCTTTATTAGACTAATTTAGTGCTACTATCGAGATCCACTGTATGAAATATAGCTCACGGCACGGGACCACAGGTTTGTATAGAGTTGCGGTGTGACAGACACTAACTACGGTGGAATAGGTTCAATTTATTAGGACTGATCAGATCTAAATGTAGAAGGGAAACCGTTAATATTGTATCTCAACTTTATATGTGGTGAATGATTTAGGTGGAGACTTTCATGAAATAAAAGTTTCAAGTACTAATGAAACGTACAAGTGAACTCAAATGAAAAAGATCATCTTATCTTTTAAATAAAGGAGCATATCCGAAATCCTATCGAAGAAAACTGACTGTACACAAAAAGAATCAAGTTCCGGCTGTTTTAAGAAATCTGAACGCAGAAGCTAAACAGTTGTCATGGTCACCAGACCATTTATCAAGCCAAGGTTTTGTTTATTTTGTGTGTCAGTTGTTGCACTGGCCTTGATATTCGTTGATGCAACTGGAGGTTGACGCTTTTTCCGATCTATGCGTGATTTTCCTGCCTGTTTACGGCGTTCCGTTCGTGTCCAGTGACGGCCGGTTTTCATTTCACTGGCTGCATCATCGTCTGTTGTTAGTCCAGAACGCTCTTCCGCCACGCGTTTAGCACGTTCTTTCAGCAGACGGTTTCTGTGTAATATAGATGACATAGCATTAATTCATTCAGTTTTCGGAAACCATAAAATTTACTTTATCTAAACTATATACTAAAACAAAATCGGACTCACTAATTGATAGACGGAAGTGTTCAACAGCTAGAAAATTATTCAATGCACGTGTACTTTAACATCCGTTCATACCAGGTCACGTCAACTGCACAAAGACATTACGGAGCGTCCGAACATAATGGTATCTGCGGTTTAAAAATTCCATACTGTAGTTGCAGTGGTACGTTTTTCTAACCTCTGAAAGCGCTTGAGGGTTTCGTTAACATTTCGTAGTTTTTCTTGTACATACATTTTATAATGACTGAAGAAAATACATGGTGCAAAGTAGAACTCTCAGTGGAAAAGTTAGAGTCACGGGGATTCCCCTAGAACCTGTTGTATGTACACAAATGAAGCTGCCCTGCACATTCCATGGTCGATTTTTGGGCTGCTACTTTATGGCAGGAAAGGAGATCCATTGGGGATCAACCAATTTAAGATGATTGATAGAGCCGATCTCCGTGGAACCCATCAACAATATAGAAGAGGCAATTAAAAGACGCCCACAGCTGAATGTGAATGAGATAACAACCACTTTCAGCGTTAGTGTGGTCGCGTTGGGGCGACTCGTTCGACAACATTTCGTCAAGTAGAGTGTACGCGTTAGGTGTCTCGAAGGTTAAAAGCAGCAATGAAGAAGAAGTGGTTCGAGCATGAAGAAAATTTCCAGCTGATTCAAGTTAGTTGGGATCATTTCAAATGGTATTGGTCCACTAAAGGGAGTAACAGATTTTCAAATATGACTTATAGCGCCAGTGCCATTCCAGGCAATCTGCAGCTTAAGCAGATCGAACGTTAGCTCACTGTTGAAAAATTCGCACGATTTGCTTTATAACGTGTTGAGGGTATTCGGTTACAGATGATAACGCGAGTGTCCGTTATGTTGAGGTGCTGCAGCAATTGCTTGTCAGTCAGTGAAAACAACAGCGGAGTGTTGTCTGTAGCTGTTTGAATCGTTTACTATTAAGACTGCTAAATTTTTAGTGCAGTATGGAGGACAGACATGCTCTGTTGGATGAATAAACCCAGTAAGTAGGACAGGATTTTCCAACACGCATCTCGTATATTTGTGTTTGGAAAGATTTTGAGCCGTGTTTTGTATGTAATGGTGACCGTCTCAAACATTAATGAATGTGTCATCTATGTAATCACTGCGTACAGTTGGACACCATATATTTTGCCATGTGAGCCGGGGTTTTACTCTTACTTGTCAAAACTTGAAAATTAGTTGAGTAGTCTCAAATTATAAATACAAACGTGTGTTCTGTGAATTACCAACTCTAAAGATATCACTAATAGGTTGTTTGGCAGATTTGTGGTTTTAGATGAGACCCAATTGTGAAAACTCGGGGCTTCGGCTCGATTCGAACCAGCGACAGGAACATCATGCCTCAACGCAGAAAGCGCTCTACCAACTGAACCACGAAGTCACGGCAGGAGCTAATAATGAATCTGTCAAACTACTCACTAGTAATACAGTTACTATGCTCAACAGTGGAGTTTATAGATTCCAACGTGAACTATTCAAAAAAATCCTGCGGGGGCAATCGATCCCCTGGATCATTTGGTGGATTCCACATGAGACAGTGGAATGGGTGTGTAACCGAGTCCGAATGTGAAATTTCCGAGCCCCTGGTGTGGCCTCGTAGCTCAGCCGGTAGAGCTATTGCCACGTTGAGGCATAGTGTTCCTGTCGCTGGTTCGAATCGAGCCGAAGCCCTGACTTTTCACAATTGGGTCTCAACTAACGATATCGTTGTTACAACATCCCAGCACCCAACTACTTATCGGCCGTTAACTGCTCCAGAAAACACTGTTGACAGTTCCAGGGCCGCAGGACGACAGTATAGTTAATGTAACTTTGAGATGATGAGGCTGCCCAAATACAATTGTAGCGACTAAATTAGGATATATTTTTGATAGTCGCACTTCATTATTTCGTTTTAGCACTTTCGATTTCTAGCCCACTTTTGTTTTTGTCAAGCTGTTGATTTGTAATTTTCAGTTTCGAGATAAAGAGAACTCGTTGCTTGCCCTTCTAATTTGACGTGTTTTCTCTGTGCACTCCATTTTCCAAGGGTCTGAGTGATTTCTCTCATTGTCATACGTGTTTTGATAACCGGAAACAGACTGAATATTAGCCTGCTGGACCGCTTCAGCACAACTAATTAACAACCGCAAATAAGTATTTTGCAGTAAGAAGGTGTTTCAATCAGGTTAACAGCCAACAATGATCGAGGACATCAAAATTGAGCGTCCGGTTCAGACAGGTTTACATTACTGATGATGTAGTAGACAACCGTTTAGAAGTTTTAGCATGAACAGCGTTCGAACTGTGGTACCAACAAACATGTCTTTAAAAAATGCAGTAGGGTTTGGAGCCAGTCCACATATTTCCAGCGATTTTCACGAATATGACAGGCAGTTGGGTGTAACTTGTTCTGGAAGCATCGGCAGCCGTCGGGAAAAGAGAAAAAACTCGACATGTGCTCTAATTTGCTCAAAAGCACGCCAAGCAGAAAGTGCTTTAATCTTTCGTGGACGTTATTCGACGCTAGAAAAGATGTGGATGGAATGACTTCGAAGAAAGGAATAATGGATGGGTCGCCGGAAGGTGACACGCATTCTCTGCGTTTAATTAGTCGCACGACTGAAGGCGGTGGCATTGATTTATTATCAGGCCTCCTGTGGAAAGCATACACAAAAGCATGCATACAGAACAGACGTACAGAAAAGCGCAACTGCAACTAAGATCCTTAGAGAATTCACAAAATAGTCACTGCATAGTAGGATGGAAGTAGACAAACTTCGTTTATGTAACCGGAGGTATTTATATATGGACCACCCACTCTGTGGTTTAGTTCGCGGCACTTTTGATGCTGTGAGTGCACACAAAAAGACCTAAAACCTTCCTTGTTGCACTGCGCCCGTCTATACTGAAACTAATCCAATGTGTGGATGGTGTGAAATGCCAAACTCATTGTACAGATTGGCGAGCGTGGCAATGTACTTGAGATAATTTCGTACTCCCGAGGTTGTCGGGTTGTCGCATACATAGCTGTCGACGATGGCCTGCGTTCATATCAGGTATCCAGTAGAAGGCATAGATACATAACACGAACGGAAAAGTTTGGTTGCAGCTGCGGCGACTAAGATAGCCACACAGTCATTGAACATTAAAATGGTTCACAATAAATGCCAAATTGGAATCGGGAGTATACATTTGAAAAGACTACACAATGTAGTTTGTAGCTTACACTTTGTATAAAATTGGGAATACCATCGAAGCCTACTGAAAGCAGTCAAGTAGTTTGTGCGTTAAAACGAGTTGACCCACAGCCGAATGACACTCGGGTTATAGGTGATATGACCCATTGATGTTTATTATTTAAATAAACTCCGTACAGCACGATGCTCCAAAAGCGACCGTTACACAAACAATCCCTGTTTATCTTTAATTTTTGTTAGATCACAGCGTGAATGATTTATTTGTCTTTGTGTTCATGAAGTTTACAGATTTTCGTGTACAAAAATGATGATCAATGTAAAATGACGACAAAGTATAATTAGTCGGGTTGAGATTATTGAAACTCGATTGAAAACCAACCCACAATTTGCTTCTGTTGCCCACATTATTGGGTGTCAATTATATGTATTCACCAACTGGCTTTTACTAATCTCCCACTATTTTCCTAACGAAGTCGTGGCTTAAGAAGTTCCCTTTTGAAAAAGAATTAAAAATTTTTGCGTACGAAAGACCAGTTCGCTGAATACGCAAAAATAAGCGTATTTTCTAAGAGAATTTGTGAATGAATAAATCTTGAAATTGCTTTCTTCACTCGATAATAGTCACTATGGAGTAAGATGTGTGAAATTGGGAACTTTGAGTTCGACAGAAATGGGAATAAGTCGAATAGTAAAATACCGATTTATCATAGTTTGTCGGTGACAGCTGCTAGGAAATGGAGATTCCGTAAAGTAACTCATCTGTTTATATTCCATGCGTCATTAATTTACTGACGTTTATTTTTAATAGTAGCATACCTCAAAATACACTTTGTATTCAATTGCAACTCGTTTTAGTCGTTCCCGGATTGATCACATTTTCCATTTTGATATTCGTTGTCTTATTTCGTCAGATTGATCACATTTTTGTGATATTTGGTACCCACATTCCTTTGGAACATTTCAACTTCTGTAGGAAGCTGGTTGAATTGTTAAGTCGATCGGCAATAAATTGGAAAGAATTGCTAAACAGACACATGACACAGATAACAGCACTGTAAGCCAACGATCCGTCCTACAATCTTACGATACTAGTTTGGGGCAGCCAAAAAGCAGAAATCGGGCACTCACTCATCTTACAACACGGCAGACCACAAGACAGAGGTTTGAAGTGCAAGAAAATCCAATGACTGAGAACATCGCACAACACCGTGGACCAATGAATTCGAAATTTAATTGCCAATCGAAAAACCCACCTACCTTGTGTGTTAGGCAAACTAAAGAATGGTTGAACGCTCCTTCGAACTGTTACAATTGAACTTACATTATTTTGAGAGAATATTGTTTACTCTGGTTTGAAGAGCAGCAGATAGTTGCATAGCAAAGAAAGATGTTGCTTTAGTTTACCCGGTGCCCCAACTCAGAGTTTGGTTGTTTGTAGGAACTCTTAGTCCAAAACGTAACAGATAAGAGCAGGGGCAATTCTCACTTTAAGAGAGTTGAGGAACCTTGATGTCGTGGAAAGTGATATCAGTTTAAGAACCAGGAACTGTCATGAAAGTGGGTGTTTGTTTTACTCCTTAATGAAGATAGTACGGGCCGACGTGTTTTTTCAAACAAAATTGAGATTCTGAAAGTTCTGACGTTATATGTATGCGAACATCCTATTCTGTGTGCCAGTGCATTAAGTTATCTAACTTGAAAAATTGGTATTACGCCACGCCAACTCGATAGCTTGGCGCGTTTTGTTGAAGCGTTAGAGTATTAAAGCTCGTCTGGGAATGAGGACTTCAGTAAAGAAACACATTGGATACTGACTACTAATTTTACGGATTTTGTGGAGATGCAAAAATTCGGGGCACCAGTTTGATTCGAACCAACGACGAAAACAGCATGCTCAATCGTGACGACCACTCTGACCGAATCAATCACACATGTAATTGATGCATTCCCTGTTTTCAACAGTGGTATTCGTGAAATCCGGCGTGAACTGTTTGAGAAATCACGTATGGATAGTTGATATTTAAATCATTTAGTGGATTTCATGTGAAACAGAAGGACAAACGAGTGACCAAGCTCAAATGTGAAATTTATAAACCCTCGGCATGGTAACGTAGCTGAACCGGTAGGGCGCTTGGTTCGTCTGAACGGGCTGTTTCTGTCTGTAGCTCAAATTTAGTCAAAGCTCAAAGTTCTTTTGTCATTGAGTCTTAGGTAAAATATGTTTCAAAGCACTGGGGGTATGTTACCTGATTGGACGGCGTGTTATATACCGACTTCCGTCTGACCGCTTCTTCACTACCCATTCCATCACATTAAGGTTCTGTGTCAGATATTCAACAGGAAGAGCTGGTACCCCAAACTGATGAACAGCTGCAGTTCGAGTTGGCTGCAACTGAGAAGCCAGCGAGTAAACAGGCATTTGGTACAATGGACAAGATAGTGAAGGACAAGTTCCATTCCACTGGCCAGAGGAAGTGAACAGAGGGCTGAACGTATTAAAATCACTCGCTGGTAATTTGGACTCATTTGATCTAGCACAACCAAAGAGTGGTAGTGCCGCTGTTGCGCAGTTCTTTGGCGTACTGGTCAAGTTCTGCGATATCACGACTTTGTCAGCACCGTCAACATTTCCCGACGTGATACTGGAATGACAGTTGACTTGTTGATCAATGTTTGGTTGCCAGCCGAGGCGTTGGGATTCTGATTCATCCTCCAGGGTTATAGAGGCGTAAGGAGTCTCATAGATATCCGAAGTGGTGGTTTCTTCAATCTGAATATGAGGAGTAAGCGAAGACTTTACCAACAATAAACGTGAGCAGTAAAACTAAAATACATCAGAAACGATGTCCATCACAAGTTTTTTATTAGATTCAGTTTCGTTCCTGTTATTGTTCTTGACTTTCCGCTCTTCTACTCCCTTCACCAATCCCATCTCTTCCTCCACCCTCTTCATCATAATTATCACCACGGATATTAGTAACTACACAATACTGATTGGTTAAAGTGCGGCTCTTAGTGTTATATAAAGCAAACCTGCTGAAATGTTTCTGTACAGTTAAGTTAATTTGAGGATGCTGAACACTGACATTGAGATGTTTAAAAACCACATCCTAATTATGTGCGATATGTGGCACATCAGTCCTCGATGGAAATTCTATTTAGAGATAGCTGGCTATCTATGTTTGGACAGAACAAACATGCAAACGCTACATGACGATAAACCGTAACGTTGTGTTCCACCGAAATGTGTGATAAGCATGTGTAAAGTCTGTGAGCAGTTGTTCCGATTAAACAAACCTGATGGAAACGGTTCACTTTGGAGAAAAAATGAACAACACCTGTACGGACTATCAGATGTATTTCAATCATGACAGCGTTTATTTGAAAGGATGCCGTATGATGCTGTTTCCCACAAACCATGATGCAGCAAAATGGTGCTAGCACGTGAGACGAACCCACACATGATACACATGCAAATATGACACTTTCACTTGGTCTTCACTAATCAGAAAGTTTATCCAGAAAGCATTTTGACAAAAAAGCTGATATTGATGCCATCAGTCTAACCAAGAGAAGATGATACGTCCGTTCTGTTATACTGTCAATAGTTTCATCGAAGAAAATTGCAGCGATTCTTTTACGCATGCTGCTGATTAGCCCCATGGCATATTTCACTGTTCCCGGTGCACTTTTAAAAAGCTCTTCTACATTTGCTTATTTTACCGTTAGGAAGCGAGTACTCTGCTTATACTCTGTGAATAAGCAATCCTCACTGTCCCCATCCACCTTCTGTCAGGCATTCTACGGCGACGTTACGTGAATACCAGTGGGTATGGCTACCCTTCTGTAATACCCAACCTCGTCAACCCACGAAACGTTATGATTCAGTTAGTTAAAGGTTGAAGAAAAAATGTACTAAACTACAAAGATATACTCGGCATATATGGCATATCTACTACATATGACAATAAGTTACTGAATACAGTTTTTCTTGAAATCTTGGGGACAAAAGAAGAGATCCAAAACTGAGGTATGTAACCAACATGAAACTTGTGGTTGAAGCTTTTGTCAGGTACTGTTTAGGTCCAACAAAATCATGCCATACGGCTTCAGGATAAAAGTCCGACCATGGCGCGATTTCATCTTCAAATGGCCGTCTGTCCATTGTTCGCATAAGGTGTGTTTTGATAATCGTCTGCATTTTTGGAAAAGCTGGATTGTGAACGTTACAGGTAAAGGCTTATACACTACTCAGTCGTGTATGGTGATCACCGTACAGATTTGACCATCACTTTTTCTATAACACAGTTGATCGATCAGACAACAACAATGCATGAGATAGCGAATGCACGTTTCTGCTATGCATGGAGTGCAGATTTCTATAAATCACAGGCCTCCATTTAAAAGCACTTAATGCATATATCACGAAGTGATTAGGAGTTGACAGCAGGTAGCTTTTCCAACATGGTTTCTTCGTTACTGTTTTCCACTTCCACATTCCACTTTTGCCAAGGTTATTTTCACAAATTCAGTCAATTAACCGTTACAGTGAAGTTGTGACTGTCGCATATACTATAAACTATGTCTACGTATTTCATTATATGACAAGTGGCCGGTGGAATAGCAACAACAATCAAACTGACATGGCTTTGACCGTCATCTGAATAAAAGCACCCAGCTAAACCAAGTCACCAGAGACTGGAGCTATGTCTGTTAATTTCACCATCTAACGTGGTAGAGTTTCCGAGATCTCGTAGGGCCTATGAGATCAAGTCGAGTTCTACGACAGCTGGTCACAAATATGAGCTTAGTTGAAAAAAATGCGTTATAAAACATCATGATTTTATCCGCAACAGGAAAATCGTTCCAGTTACCATTATTTGAAGCTTGATGTCTTTTGATCGCCTCAATGTTTCACCGTTAGAGTTTAGTAGGGGATTTCCTTCCAGCTCCGTACGTCTATACACAAAAATGAGAGCCTTCACAGGCAGATTTCTCGCTGATTTGGGTCAACAAACATAGGAACATACCGGAGCACTGTGGACGAATGATGTGACCCAGGCAAAACAAGCACCCCTCAACGCTTCTTTATACTCGGCCATCCGAATTTGCTTATTTAACTGAGGAGTCTGCTATTAAGCGTGTTTGGTGTTCAGCTGGTAACTATAAATTGGTCTCATCTACTCGTCAGTACTTAACTTTCTGTCCATATATGCACTCTAAATGATTCAATAATCTAGTTTTCACAAGTCTGGGTGCTTGCCAATAGTCAATACATTTTTTTGAATGAAACTTGCTGTTTGATGAAATATGAATAACAGAACGTTCACGAGTAGCCACGTGAAGCAGTGTTTGTGAATTTATTACCATTTTCCAGTGACCCTGTGTTAATCATAAAAATACTTACCGAGTTCGGTAGTCCAATAATCAGCCTCTCACGATAAAAAGGTTACTGCTCGATACTGGATCACTAGGGTTATAGTAATCAGAAAAGCTGGCTTACGGAACACTGCCACTGTACTAAACACTGTAACAGTAATCACAGGACGATAAACACCATGCTTCACCTTTACAGATGCGTTGATAGCTTGCACGGTTCTCACGGCTACACGGGGCAGTTCATATTGGTCGACATCTTTCTGCACTCTGGGCGCGTGTGACGGTTGAACGGGTAATTTATCAGTCCAACGTGTAGAACTGAATTGATCGTAGCATTCGTAAGGATGAGCCGATTGGTCATTGGTGATCAGCAAAGGTGAACCTGTACCCGAACCGCTAGGATAAGATAAGCCATATCTCGAGGTAACCGGACCGGGGTTCGGTACACCGCACCGAGTGAAGGCAGGTGTTTGAGACCGTCTTTGTACTGATGCTTGGTTGTGGATGAGCTGTGGTGAGAAAAAAGGGGGCGAAGACATGCAGGAAGCAGGATGCACACTGGGAATAGTGGTTTGTGACCCAGTGAAACTTGATGTGGTTGGGTGAACGTTCGGCGCAGTTGATATCTTCTGAGATTTAACCCGAGGCGACGTAAAGTCTGAGGCTTGCTCACCTCCCACATCAGCCCTTCCTGAGGCCTGGCTGTAAACAGTGTGAGTTGCAGTGTTCGGGGATATGCTTTGCAAGCGCTGGGTTGCATGGTTGGTCATATTTTCCTTGGGATTTACTGGGAAAAACGGTCAAATGAAAATTTTTGTAAAGGTTTAGTTCGCACGGTAAAAATGCCTAATTCGAATAATATTTTCAATATTCCCCAGGGAAATATGTGAGCTACCGTAAAAGTTTTCAAAAGGTTTATAATTTTCAATAACACATGGACTACAACGAGTGTGATGTAAATGACAACTGGGTTGATAAAGTATACCATCCGTATACATCGACAATGTAGTAGGACATATGGTCGATGCTCATCGCTACGTACTCCTGACTGGTGAGAAGAAACCACGACGTTATTTGTGTGTTTCCGGCGAACATTAGACGCATACTGTACAAGTATTAGTCACAAAATATATCGAAGTATTTGTTAAGGTTTCGTTCGGTTCAAAAGCAGAACGAAGCGGAAATAAGTGTAGGAGAACTTGACCTTGATGCGGTATAAAACTTGTGTAAACATATATTGCAATAAAAAAGTTGAGGTTCGCAATTTGAACACCCGGATGGAAGAGACCTCTGACAAGTTTATTAACGGTCAAAAATTGACACAGATAAGTTAAAACTCTACTAAAAAGAATGAATTTTTGTACTGTCAAGTTAAAAATATAGGAATTAACAACACCTCGAATTAAGCTCATCACGATCGATCAACTCTGAACTTTAATGAGTTAACGGTCATTCCACATGCTGTAACCCCAACGAGTTGGTAAACATTTTATACTACGCAGTCATTTATGCAAGCAACAAGTTAACCGCTCGGATTTTGACCAACAGGCTGCTGCCTGTAGAATCAAAACATATAGGAATGTTCATTTTCATAAATACCTTTTCGTCACTGTTTGTACAGTTCAAATACGACCGAAATGTTTTCAGCAAATTACATCTTATTTTATCACAAAATCAACCTAACGTCTTTTCCTAGCACTGGTTGTAAGACTGGTTAGCGTCGTCTCGTTTTGAAAGACAACACATTTTTGATGTTTTTTGTCCACTTTTCATGGTGTCGTAATGAAATATGATGTAACCAATATGTAAACGTTTGTCTTCTGTTTCCAGTGTAAGCATAACTGACAGTTGCGTGCAGTGCGCTGTCGCTGAGGTTCCATAGACATACTGGATACCGCATTAAAGTGGCACGCACATGTGCACATTGCGGTTTATGATTTCGTGAGTTTGCGACAGAGTAAGTTGTGCTTTTACTGTTTTGTCTTTATATTCTTTTATTTAAAATGCCAGCAATAGAACGATAATATTTGTAACTGGGAAAAAATGATCGTTACACGTAACAGGTTTAGCGTTCGGACTGGCTAGTAAGAAATATCCTACATTCAGAACCTTATGCCCTTCTTGTTTATGAAATATTCGCTTGAAAAAGGGATGTAATTTTTCTAAAACATAAACTGCTCATCGCGCTTGCGAGTTAACACCACTGTGGTGAATCCTGTTGCTGTCGTTAGTTCATAGATTTTTCTTTGGTTAATAGGAGTGTGGCAGGTTTATCATTTTGGGAAATAACCCATTGTTCAAGGTTTGGGTCTTTACCAAGTAGCGTGGCAGATTTGTCAATTCAGAGGAGGCCAAAACATATGAATCTGGGCTTCAGTCGAGCTCGAAGCAACAACGGAAATTGTATGCCAGTACTCGGCAAATGCTTTGTCAGATAAGGTGCAAAACCATTTCGGGAGCTTGGACTATTCGCACATGGACTCGGTCAGACACTGGTTCTACTATCTCATACAAAATCTACCAAGCAGTCCATGAGATCGATCGTCCTGGCGTCATTTCTCACACGGTTGACGATGAAATCCATCAGCCTTATTGTTGAGCGAACAGGTTATTATTAATAAGTAGTATGGCAAGTTTCATAATTTAGGAGAGCTCTGTGAAACATGTGCGTTTCGGATGGATTTGAAAATGCGGCGGAAACGATCAATCCTAAAAAGTTGTAATTACTACACAGACCGAAACACAGGGTCAAGCCGTGAGTTCGGCATTCTCACATTCTGACTCAGTTGTTCCCCAGTCTTGCTGTACAACACACAGATTCTACAGAATGGAATCCACAGATCGACTTACAAACGCGTTTATCATATGACTGGCGATGGATTCTACGAAAGTGACTACTGAACTTTAAAATTTTAATAATGATTAATAACGTGGTGAATTTGTTAATCAGAAAGGAATTAATCATTAAAATAAGTGCACTCGGGCATTTCTTGGCGAACGTTCGTAAATGCAATACAGTGAAATACTATTGTTTGCTTGTTTAACGTACAATGAATTACTGATTTCGTAGAAGCTTTGGTTAAGTGTCACTCAGGTGGTATGGTTCAGCCAGGTTGGGCAAAGTGTTCGGGTTCAACAAGAAATCTAGCAAGAATGGATGGTGATGCGCTGACTCTAAGTTGAATAAGAGAGTGTGTTTGCACCGAGGAGTTTCACTAATAGACAGACTGGAATACGGTCAAGTCTGTTGACGTATGCTTCACGCTGCGCAGTAAAATTATTTCAAGTTGAGTGTTGTTAACGTTAAAACCAATTGGTAAGCAGGTACGTATGAAAGATTTGTTGTCATTAGTTTATCGGTTGCCAATATTCATGTTATGATGAACCAGCCCCGCTAAATTAACAAATTACTAGTCGTTTACACATAGAAACTCTCAGCGCAAGGTTATCTATATTAAAAGACAACTTTAAAAAGAGTAATCCGTAAATATTAACATATAGCTTGATCCTATCTTCCATTTTTAACGCCGTGGTATGGAATTCACTGGTTGACCTACTAAGCGGAGGGACAACGTGCAGTGAAGACATACTCTCACGGTGTAACATGTAGGGAAGTATAATTAATGATATCTTTATCCAGCGCCCTTGCAAAATATGAATGTTACGATGGAAAACGTGGCCAACCGAAACATTATGTTAGAGCGATCATCCGCATAACTTAACTGATTACATAGAAGAAGACCACTCGCGAAAGAATGCCTTCAGACATTTTTCCAATACCCGGTTTACGGTTTTATTTTCGGTGGTTGATGCATCAAACGGGAACTATCTAGCCAGCACTATAGGTACGTAGACAGTGAGAATGATGCTTTCTCTCACACCCTTCGTACCGATTATAAACGACGTAACAGAGATTGACAATCGCTTGATTCTAGTACCATCATTCAATTTTAAGCTTACCACGTTTTTACGTTGTCACTGATGTGTACTCACACTCGTGGGCGAGCCTCAACACATCACCAATTATCCGCAAGCCGAGGACCGGGTGACATGAAGCCAAGCGTTTCACATGGTCAGTTTCTTCGATGTTGGTTCTGTTGAATCCACCTGAACACGAAAAGGCACACCTCATATCCGAAAACCTGAGAAATCCTTATTTTGCGGGCGTTATAACGCATGCGAAGGTCGCCTCAGTGCAAAATCTCTCACCCTAATTTGCAGACTACTTAAGAACATACCTACCAGTCAGTGTACTATGTTGTTTTGGTGGTTGAAACCAATGTGATCCGAATTTTCCATATTTCTTGCTTTAAAAAATCAAACCCTAATTCATTATTACACATTTTCACTCCATGTTTAGTCCATAAATGTACTGCGCTGATCTTAATATTAACGTTCAGGCTTGTCTCTCTGGATGGAGAGCAAGTGAACAGGAGTAATACTTCCCAGGTACATCAAGTCGGTATTAACAATTCCAACGTAGTTATTGCAGTGTTGGACTAACGTGATTTTGTTTCACTTTTACTCATTGTGGAAATTTTTGTACTGGACTGGCTAGTGTCTAAGAGTTGAGCGTTCGTCACCCAATCACAGTTTGCCGAGTAAAGTACTCACTCTCTTCACACCTCGTGGAGACGGTGCCGACAAGTAAGCCCACAAACGATCAATATCGAACGCCGAGGAGTTTTGGGTTGACAGTACTAAGTATGTGATAACTACTGATACTCATAACTATACACTTACTGGGTCGCGGGGGTTAGGGTTGATATCAACAAATGTAAATGCATACTGGCCGGTTATCACTTTCTTTAGCAAACTTCTTGTGTGAACGTTTCTGACCTTCTGTAGGAAATTTGCGTCGAATTGCGTTTTCCTTATTCCGATTTCTTTGGCTTCAAACTGGAAATGTATTTCAGCTAAGAATTATGTCAGGGTTCCATCCGGACGTGTTCAGATGACTAGCTATCTGCGTCAGAAGTGTTCACTCTCATTCTTCGGTCATGATTTCATCACGACCTGTCCAACACTAGTATACATGCAGTTTAGGTTACACACGGATATGTATCATCAAAATATTCCGCAATTTACAATGTTTTCACACAATTTAACGACGTTTTTTAACTATGTAAGGTATTTCACTCCTTCATACATGCATCCTGAATTGGTTTGATCTGGGTCCTCAGCTTTTCCCTTGAGATTACAAATCACAAGGTACAAGTTATCACAAGACTGGATGGTTGAGCAAGTGCTACCAAAGACACTTGTAAGCCCCGAATGTCAGTTATCAAATGACCACTCTGATCTATTATTCAGTGTCAGTTGCCCAACAAAAACCTTGTACGACTGAGTCAGTAGGTCTGCTCATCTCCAACGCAGCTGCTAAGGACAAAAATTAAAGGGCGTGCCATTTGCGTATGCGATTTCCGGTGAAGTAATTTGCAGTGATCATAAGAACACGAATTGTAAAATCAATCTCAAATTTTAAGATGATCGATACCAAAGCCTTTTGTAAAGTATGTAAGATCTTGTGAAATTTGGTAGAATCACGAAAAGTCAATGCATTCAAAGTAGATCAGATGACGGAATGATTCCTATTCGTTCAGTCAGGCTCCCAGTTGATAGCCAGTTTGGTTACTTTTTCAACCATTTCAGTCTCTCCAGTGTTGAAAAGATATGGCAAAAATGTGTAGTATTACATTTTTGATAATAATAACACCTTCGGGACATAGCCACAGTAGGATATTACAACTCCGGCACAAAAGAAATGACATTTGCCTTTTCCTGAATTAACAGTAGCATACTGCTGACAGTGTTCTCCATATCACGCCTATTGATCGCAACTGATTTAGCGCTCCAAAAACTGTAGAATTCTTAGACAGCGTTTATTCCCATTTTTTCGTTACATTCGTGCAGAATGCCTTCCAGTAAGTACCGATCTCCGCACAAATAAATACATTAATGATTTTATTATTTGGAAGTTCAGTTGCAAGCACTGATAGCGAATTAACAAATGAAGAAGAGTGACACCAAGTCATCATTCAATACTGAACTCACCATCATGTATAGACGTCGTTTCTAATTCGTGTAGCCGAACAAGATTGGAAGACGTTTACGGTCATTCGATCCTTATATTTTTCACAGCAACTATCACACAAGCTCTCAGTTGTGTTAACTATCTCGGGGCATTACGTCCTAGTAACCCCTGTTAGTCATCGCATTGCATTACTCTCGTGTCAGAAGTTCGACCAGTATCTTACATCGTCTGTTGCCTAAACTGTTTGATCAGTAGTTTCATCGTATATAAAACTACTGAACATGAACTGTGTAGTGGTACAATTAATTCACGGTTTTTGAAAATTGTATATTCCCTAGACGGCCAGCAATTGATTCTTTCCTTTTGAATCGTTTTTCAGAACATTCCCCCATTCAATGTTTATTCATACCTATCTTGCCAGTTCACCATACCGCTTCTAAACACCTAAATGCTATTTGATAAGCTTGATAACATACTTGTTTGTGATTCACAACGGAATCTTTGTGATGTCTTCACAAAATAGGCATTTCATTATAACACCTTTTGACAGTCAATTCTATGGCATCGGTACATCAATATCTTCAGTGCTATGTCTACAATAGACCCAAACCAGTCTACAGAGTTAAACGAATAGTTAGCTAGCAGTTAATTCGAAAACGTTGGCTTTTTTTTCTGGTTTTGTTTTAAACCACATCCATATTCAGAATCTGATGGTGTTGTTGTTGAACATTTTTCACGACCACTAAGTTTGCTGGTTGAATATCTACTTAATTGTAAATTGAACAGAACAATTATTTATTGTTGGTTTACTTGAGTTACGTTTACTGTGGCACTACACGACACTATAGTGTGTGCAAACCCTGTCTACGGTTGCCAAGAAATCTCTGTGGAACCAGTCTCCAGACCATTGATTGAAAATGGTCGTCGACTGGCATTACTTGGATGAATCAGTTATTGACAGGAATTCCAGATTCACTGCCAGTAATTGAATTTTATTTAAACTACCACACTCACAGAGCGACGGCACGGTTATCGCAGTCAGGGGTCCATGAATTCACAACGACTGTGGTCAGAACAGTCGTGTTATCTATATATGTATGTATATATATGGTCTTACATGTCGTCTACTCTATCAAGTTGAAGATCTCGTGAACTTGTTAGGTGTCTAGAGTAGCTACTCTAAGGATGCATATCACTGACCTTAACGTCTAGCCAGCGGCTCCAGAATTGATGTTGATGTATTGCTGAGCTTTCTGTGCGTCACTCGTAGGAAAGAAAGATGAACTCTACCTGTGTGATGATCAGCATCATACAGTTTATTAAATTTCGGGCTTACTGTTGGGGTCGACATAATACACAGCCCTAGTGTTTTCCAAAACAGATAAAGGTCCATAATGATTGCAGGAATGCTGATCGACAGTAGCACAATGTCTCCGTTCTGAGAACCATCAAACGGTCCGTACTTTGGACCGATTAGTGTCAGCCGTGTATTCACAAATTTACTTGACAGTTTAAGAAGGTGTTGTGTATAAAAATCAAATGGGTTAACAGAGGTAACCAAGATAAAATAAATTGTATCTAGGAGGTTTGTTGAAAGCAGAATACCACTGCTAGTGTAGGTTAAATAAGGGGCGTATACTTACAAGTTGACAGATTGACTAGAAGTTAGTATTAGAAATATAAGACTGTAATTTCGGGCCGCTGGTCTGGCCCGATATCTCTACTCAAGAAGTCGTAACCAAAACCAGACCAGTTGTAACTTACAGATGCAAAAGAGAACATAATGAAAGTAAACATTGGCTTTAGCATCTTGGTTGTGGGCAGAAGGTTGTGTTTGACTCACTTTCATGATTAGTAGTTCCGTGCGAGTTCACTTGAGGTGGTCGATTCTTTTTTAGCAATCGCTGTATACAGGGTTTCACCAACTGTTCGTGTTTTGGGGGCGACAGAACAGCAAACGAGCTGTCAGTCACACTCAGACTATCGGAGGACGAGATGTTTGAAATTCCTGAAGGTCGACTTCGGTCCATCCCGCTGCCCTCTAGATCCAGAGAACTGGGAGGAAGTAGACCATCATGACTGCCGTTGGTGGACAACGGCTGAACAGGTTTTAAGTCGGTTATACTCAAAGAATGCAGCATTTGTTTGGGTAATCGTTGATTTGACTTTGAGCTACCATCAATTGACCAGTTGGACATCGGGCTCAGTGAATCGGCCAAGAAATGTGAACTAATCATGGATTCATTCTGAGCTGGAAAGAAATTTGGTGTACTTGAGACTGTAGTAGCTAGGGAAAGCAGAGAACCACCTAAGTCGGACAGAGATGCCACTGCTATTGGTTCGTTCCACTGACTCAGAGGTTGCCTAACCTCCTGACCATTTCCACCGTTTGGGGTGTTTCCTTGCACGGTACATGATGGCGTTGGTTTCCATAGTCGAATCCCGATACTTGTCGATTCGCGCCCACTTTTCACGCTCTCTCCCGTGCAATAAGCACTCGTCTGGCCACTTGGTGTGTGTTGTAATTGAAGTTCTTCCAAATAAGGACCATGTACTACAGATGGCCGCTGATAAGAGATCAAGTCAGGCAACCCGGTCGGCGTTTGCGATGATGGGCAAGATACGGAGGTCACTTCTGAAGATAAAATAAACAAAATTCCAATCTCGTAAGGAAAACATTTCTGCCTATTCTCGCGTATTGAGGGATAAATAGGAGACCGCAATGTAAAATACTTTGAATAAGTAAGCTGAAGTTGGCTGAGTCTACCTGAGGCACTTAGCCAGCGACTTGTGTTAGAAAATAATACAGAACCCGAACTGAATGATTTTTAAACTAGGATTGTTTCAAATTTCAGTGAAAAAAAGTATGGTACATTTCCAACCTCAACGAACTTTTCTGAATGATCATATAGGAGAAGGTCGGAATTTAATGTGTTCCCTATCCATCTCTATCCGAATAAATCGGATACTGCAACTCACTTTGGAGTGATCTCATGTCAGCAGGAAAGTCTAGCAGTGGTTCTTCCTGGGGCTCCAGTTTTACCCACTTCTATGACTAAAATGACCGAACATTGACAGATATACAATGCCGAGCCATACGAAATAAAATTACTTTTGGCCAGTCGTAATGTAGAGTTTTACACGAGCACCAATTTGTCATACGTGAAGAACGACATACCATTAAACGAGAACAATGTTAAAAGCGGACACATTCACCGTCATCAATGACGTCTCTAGGGCTTTCGACCGACAAGATCACTTGACAGTCCGCGGAAGGCTTCGTACTCACAGCGCAAAAAAATCCCTTACCTCTGTGGCTCACCAAGTGCCATGAGAATTGTTGACTTGAGGCCGACTTGGATGAGGTTTGTCAGATTTTTAACATCGGTGTGTCACAAGGTTCTGTACTGGGACTCTTCTTTTGTATTCTATTTGTATCCGCAATTCTCTTTACCACTAGTATATACTGATGATACAAAAAAATTGTCGTACAGTGACTGAAACTGGAAAGCTACACTGTTATATCTCGGGTGACTCGCTCCCGTTTAACAGGTGGCTCGAGCTACACAGATTACGCAAGGATGATTCAAGCAGGACTATATTAGGTGACCCAAGTCTGTTTTCCAAAAGTGCGACGTAGGCCAAGAAAGCCAACTGGATGATTCGGTCTCTCATCAAACCGTCCAGAGGGTTTCATTCAGACCGTTTGAATATTGCGTTCAGTTGGTTTTTGTGCTCCCATCTTGAGTTAAACATACAAGTTTGTCTTCCTTGTCTCGTGGATTATGTTAGTATTATTAAGAATTTACAACGCAGAACCACAAGATGGGTCACAAAACACGTTTATAACCTACCACGTTAAGCTGAGCAAACTGAGGCAGTTCTCAATGTGTTAGTGGCATATGCGAGAAGACTCGAATTTATTGCATAAGATATTTCTTCAAGAAAAATACCGAGAAAAGTATAAACCTTTGCGCTAACTCATTAAAACCACATCAACGGAGTCGTTTGGTTTTCGGAAAATACTCATTTTGCATACGGGTGGGCCCAATCTGGATCTACCCACCAGAGTCTGTTGTAACTGAATAATTGGTGGTTGAACTGGTTCACAAACACGAGGCACGTAATCAAGATAACTTACACTGTATTCAGAGAACTCAATGATCAGAACGATAATCAGAATGATCGTATACTCAACCACTTATTTTTGGTGGTAGCCTGCTGTTAAACGTTTTATGTTGCGGTACGTTCATTGTGTAGTTGACAGACCGTGAGTAGGTTTATACACTGCTCATTATCCTCTGAATTTTCTCTTGGAGACCTTGCTTGTGCTGATCATGTGAAACAGGAATTTTTCCAACTTGTCTGTCCTCTATAACCCGCCTAACACCGATTCGGATTTACATAAACTAATTTAGCTTCGTCTAATCTGCAAACTCCGTTTCTATGGAACCAATGTGCGGATTTCCGTCCGCATTATACCAAAAAATCCGTTTTCATAAGCGAACGAGGGCCACGATTTCTGGTGATGAACAGGTTAATTTTATCCACGAATTGTGCCAACATGACAAAATAGACAGTGTTGCTACTAAATAAAGCAAAACAATGTAATCTTCCCCCTCAAACCGGTACTTTGTTATATGCTCACTTAACCCGTATCTAGAAACGAATATAGATCTACGAAGCTGAAGCTAGTGCTAGTAGCTAAGTTCTCATTTGAGGGTAAAAACACCGATAGATACCTAGTACTGCCCAAGTACTGATAAACATACTGAGTGGTATACTAACGTGTTTCCTCTCCCTACACGAGAGTGGGCAGCAAAAGTATCATTATCCGAAACTGGTCTTCCGAACAGAAGGCATAACATTTAGGGCAAGCTACTCCACAGTTGCAATCCATCTGTATCGGAAAGCACTACAGAACTATGTTGTCACAAACAAATCAACTGAGAACTTTTCTTCATTACTGTTCAAAGAATAACCCAAGTTATTAGCATCCTACCAGCTTTTTTTCTTCATTCTCTATCAATCACAGGATTATCATTCTTTAGTTTTCTCTCAAAACATCTCAACCAACCGCTTGTCAGAATAAACTCGACCAAGGCAGCACAGAGAATTACATTAACAAAAGTATGTTTGTGGCTTTTATAAGCATGCAAATCGGTTAATAATATGTTTACTATGCTGCGTCACAAAAGGGTGATGGAAAAAATTAAGTAATATGAACAAGGAAAACGAATTATGGTGGTAAACTGTGAGTACGTATTACGATTCTTATGGAATACGATGGCGTTATTGCCGAACTTGCAAGGCCTGCTTTTTAAGACTATTATGAAGTGAGCGATTGCGAAGCCCACAGGCAAGAGTGCCATGCATCAGACTGGCTGAGACCATGTCCCACCTGCGTGAACGGAAGAGATTTGGAACTACTGAAAGTTTAAATTGACTACTAAGCCGACTTCCACATACAGCGAGACGGAAGAAAGTAACCCAGCTTGCATCACAATGGTTAACGTGAGATTAAGTTGCGGTTCAATGACTTTCACAAATGACACTTCGATCAATAAGCCAGTTTGGAAAAAAGAGATTTTCCACTCACTGGTTCATAAGTGTAATCCGAATCAAGCTTGATCCAGCAAAGAGGAAATTTTTTAACAATGCTTCGAAACGTTGGTAATCATGCGAAAAATTACCAATCTGAAACAGGAAACATTAATCATAATGCCATTCTACTTTACAACGCTCAAGCTTGTTCAGTCGTTTTGAGAGGAAATGTTGACACGCCAAAGGGTGATCAGTCATCACGCACATTGCCAGTGGTCATTATTTTAGAGAGTTTAAGCATTAACAATCGATACTCGCTCTAGGAACTCTACTGTTACCAACTCATTCATCATGCTTTGTCTTGTGTTGTAATTATAGATTGTGGAAAGATACTTTCCTCTACTTTTGTGAGTGGGTAAAATTTGATCAAAACACGTTTCATTTTGAACAAGTTCAAATTATCCGCACCCGAACGAACTACTAGACGTGACAGTCAACAGATTTCAGCATGTTTTTAAAAAGGAACGTTGAAATTGTTTCAATTTTCAGGGTAACAAAATATTAGATAGGTTTTCCTTCGGGGTAGATGTTTTTATCGATCATCTTTGACGGTGTGATTTAAGATGGAAGTTGTCGCATTCTGAACAGTGTTCAGACGAAGGTCGGATGTAGAGATCGGATTTAGCACCATGTAAGCTTAGTGGTGCAGTGATTAACAGACTAACTCCTCAGGTTTGTATCCCAGAGGCCAGTCATTGATCCGGACGCGTTTAATTGTAAATGATAAGCAATGACTGGCTAGTGACTAGGGCTGACAACCCATCAGCTGTAGCGGAATATTTACAAACCTCTCAACTATGCTGAAGAGAGCTTGACAAGGTAGCTGACAAATAAGCTGCCAATAAGTTGGGAAGCGAAAATAATGTTTATCTGTCGGATTTTGTACCTCGATCTACTTGGCTACTGGGTAGGAAAGCTTGAAGATATATCCGCTCGCAATGTCATAACTACTGGACTAGTTGTACGTGAGCCACTGACGATAACATGGCTTAGGACAGTGCCCCGTTAGTAAGCCTTCTCGTGGATGCAATCTTAATCTCACTAACCAATGCATCTGTTGCTTGAAGTGTGTGTAGTTGGATGTTGAATGATTAATTTTAATCCTAAAAAATTCATTTCTTCTCACTTTTATTTGTAAATTAGGGATCGTTTTGTTCACCTCAAGATTTCACGGCTGTTCAATATCTTCGTTAATCAGTGATCTATTTATTGCTATCGATGAAGGTGAGCCTGATGGCTGGGTCATTCTTGCTGTTATGGATACCAACAGAATCCGACAGGCTAAACCGTATTCTATGGAAATGAACGCTGAAATTAGATGAGTGTGATGCTTAACCAGTTTGAATCAACTTGGCATGCCTCGCAGTTCTAATGAAAAACGCTCCGCAGCAAAGTAAATTAATCCGGTGACATCACCTTAGCCATCTACATGGTTGCTGTCGAAGCAACATCGACACGAGAATAGTTCTACAGACACTGCGGCAAACATTTGTTTCGAGTTGACAACAGAACATGCAATAATAATTTTAGCTCAGTCACATGGTATAGTTCAGTCGTTAATTTGGTTGTTGAAGACGTTCTAAACCTTCACAGTTTTGTATTTGTTTTATGGTTTGGAATCTTGCGCTTCGAACTCGTCTATAACAAATACCAGCAAAAATACCACAGGAACTGTACGAACACAAATCGTGCAATGTCAGTCTTGTGTCTGCATTAATCAAGCTCAACATACAGTTGTGACTGGTTTTAACTTAGTGTCAGCCCACTGATTCAGTGATAAAAACACTTTTATCTCAAGTGCAAAAACCACAAGTTCAAGCACAATACAAAGGAGAATTTGGATAATCAGTGAACTACAGAGAACGACAAAGACAAACGGTCAGTTTTTTATTCAGTCCTCTTATTCTCGATACCGACGGGAACGCTTTGTCCAGTACAACATTTGTAATCATTGGGCAATAATATCTAAATTCGGACCAGTTAACCCAGGAAAAATAATAATTTAAAATGAAGTGTTCGATTTTCGTTTTTCTTGTGGGTATACAGACATGGATTTTAATCATTTTAAAACTAGGTTCCAGATGCTATCGATATAATATAACATAGTATACGACAACCAACGTGATTGGTCTTAAACAGACAACTATCTAATCTACTCCGGTTTTATTAGTTATCCCATCGATTAAGATATCCTGATGGTAAAGAGTCCTAGCAGTAGAAATGAACATCACAAAGTAGAGTTCAAAAAAAGAGTTACTTGATCTCAGACCAAACTTGAAAACAATGATTGCCACAATATGTACACGAAGGGCTACGCAATGAGGGTGGTTAGAATACGTCTACTCGGGTTGGCATCGAATGCCTATGACAAATCTAGTGAACTCGAAACATTGTTGTACAGGTCATAGTCGTACTATCAAGTGACTAGTTGGAAGGGCCTGAACTGAATATTCAACAGTTTGCAATAAAGCATTAGGGAAACCAGCTCAGTTACATCAAGCACCGAAATCGCCAATGATCTATAACTGTTTATGTACGAACTTTCTCGACTGGAATCGGGTGGAACAATTCATGGGGTAATGTCGCTAAGATTCAAATTTGTGCCCCTGAAAGTAGCAAATTACAACTAGGTTAAAAAAATGCGGTCTAAAACGCTTGTGGCCAACTGACTTATCCATTGACAACTTCAGTTAGTGGAGTTTTGCATGCAGACTTACTTCCAAACTCGAACTACCATTTGGCGAAGTTCCTTTTTCGTATTCCCCGGCCATGTTTGCCTCACGATAATCATGACGCAAACAGCTCGACTGACTTCTTGAGACAGACTAATGGACCGGAGTTAGAAGAGGACGATGTACTGGTTTCTTTCGATGTTATATACCGACGAAACTTGCGATAAAAAGTTTGAATCTCATGAGAAATGAGGACAAAAGCCTCCGCAATAGGACGAATCTTTCCCCAAAAGAATTGATTCAGTTAGTGGAGCTTTGCATGGAGACTGACCTACAAGTTGACGGCCTAACCTACCTGTAAAAGAGAGGCACACCAATGGGCTCACTAGTATCAGGATTACCTGCAGACGCCGTAATGAAGTACTTCGAGTGTGAAGCCTTTCAGGTATTCAAACCTAAAATGTGACTCCGATATGTGGGTGACACATTTGTTGTTTTGCCTCGTACTCAGCTTGACCAATTCCACAGTTGTTTGAATAACATAATAGATGGAATAACCTTCACACACGAAGAAGAAAATTCACGCCTAACGTTTATCGATGTATCAGTCATAAGAAAACCTGATAGCAAGCTGGAAACTACTGTCTATCGTAAACCGACAGCAACTGACGTCATTCTCAGATTCGATAGCAATCATCCAGCCAGTCAAATGAAAGCTGCCTGCGAACATTACTTTACCGTGCAGACACGCATTGTAGCTCAATTCAACTCAGAAGACAACAACGAAAACACCTGTTTAAACTGTCCACTTCCAGTGGGTTCCCAGTAGTTTCATAAAGGCACCTATCAGAGGTATCACAAAACTGAACGTACAGAACCCAAAACGCGAATGCCAGTGCCATATATTCACGGCACATTTGAAGCAGCACAAAGGATGATCCAATCACTCGGCATGCGAATATCACACAACCAAACTCAACACTCCGTTCAGTTTTGGTGAACGCTAAGGATCGTGTAGAACCACACGAACGGTCTGGCGTGGTCTACGCGATTCCATGTCTGGGGTGTGACCAACAGTATGTGGGAGAGACAGGCAAACAGCTTCGCACACGCATGCACGAACACAAACTAGCGATGCGACGAGCCGACCCTAGATCACAACAGTGGCACCACGGCCCGGACACAGGCCACGAGGTCAACATAGATCATGCGAAAGTGGTCGCACGGGCAACGATGAAAGGGGAACGGCTTGTACTAGAGGCTCTCTATTTACGGAATTCGTTCAACCGACACGTAGATATAGACAGCCGCTACGTCGGTATCGTTGACACTGTAACGAAAAACGAGCGAAGGCAGACCGACAGGCCAACAGGGTGAATGGCAGAGCAGTCACATTCCAACACATTTATTTGTGGTTTTAAACGTCACAATAGATCGTTCACTACTCAGAGTGCACTCTTTTTAAGTACTTCATATATATACGTACCTATAGCTCAGAATTGCTTAGTTTCACAGGTTCATAGGTTATTACATGAGGAAAGAGGATCTTTGCTTATGCATTCCCGTCTCTGTGTTGGTCGCAGAAAAATTGCCATAGGCGGTTTATCAGTGTAAAGAAAAAATGAGTAGAACTTAATACAAGACAAGCTCAGTGAAGCCGTTGGCTGCCGTCATTTCAACAATGAACACTGAAACTGACTGAAATAACATTCAGATAGAAACGCGCAGTGAGACAAGGCTAGAATAACGGTTAGGAAACTTGCGTTGCCAGTTGTCTCTCATGTACTTGCCGATCGAGCATTATTTTAAATCTCTTAACCGATTCAGCCGTGATCACAGAGTTGAGGAATGTGTCCCAGTGTGAACATAGTCTAACTGTGAAACAGTTTTGTCTGCACGGTAACCTGCCTGTTCCATTATTCCGCTTCAGCGAGTGGCCACCTAAACGTCCATCTTTGTTTAGTGGGAAAAGATGTGCCGGTGGATAACCCGCGGTGTGGAGTTTTTTATACGTAAGAATTAGGTCTCCCCTAATGTGTATGTAGTTCATTGAGAACTGACCTAATTTTGTCAATCCTTCCGGTTAGCGAGTGGCCCGTCTCTGGACACTTTCAATAAGTGCAAAATCTTTCTTAAGGTAAAGGTGGCAGGCCTGTATGTGTGACTCTAGGTGAGGGCGGACTATAAGGGCAAATATAATGGGAGGCACTTTGAGGTGGATGGTTCCACAAATTCTTCGTAAAAGAGTCGGGGTTATTTATTTTGCTTTTTGCTGTGGCTGCATAGTTCGTAGACACAAATTATCAACCACTGTCATCTCTGGGTTTCATTTACATAATGACATGAACAGATTTTCATCTTCAAGGCGGTTTTTAGTAAACTTTCGATAGCAAAGTTACATGACTTCACACTTGTTCACACGTCCGACAATCATTTCCGACGTTACATTGTCTCATTGTTGTAAATAGCCATTTCTATCGGTGCAGATTAGTTCCAGCTATCCGAAACGAAACGTTTACGTTTGGTTCAGGTCCGTCAGAGGTTGAATGCGATGTTTGTGCCCCTACTTGAGTTGCCCGCTGTTACAGGTTGATCATTTGATGTTATGGGTCAGTCATTCACCGCCTTAGCCCCGATAAGCTGGCTGGATCGGCCTTGTAACGTTTATACCGAGGAAAAACTGAAGTAGGAATTCAACCATATGGGCCGAACAGGTTAAAATTTGAATTTATGAAGTGCTGACACATAGAAGAATCACACTGAGAAGCCAAACAATATGAAATATAAAATGTAACCCATGACGGAAAGATAAGACATTAATCGCGAACTGCTGATATTGTGTTTTGCTGTCATCGGTAGGTAACCCGAAGACGGAAAAATTCATACAAACCTCATAAAGCAACAATGTTTGAACAGGCCGATCAATTTCTATTCCTTGCACGTTAATGATACAGTCAGTGAATGATTGCTGAGAAGTGTTGTGTGCCCACAGAACTGGTCTTTGCGGTTTGATTAGTATGGCTTCATTAATTGCTAGCAGTTTTGGATTTCTGTTATGTAACAGTAGCTTGAATGATTTGACCGGGTCAACTAGGTGACAGGTCGCTATGATGTGTTAAGCGTAAGTTAAGCTGAGTTCTTCTGGCTTACTATAGTCAACGAGGTCGCTGGTTGCATATTGTAGTTGATACAAGCAGGCACCGGTATGTAACACCGCTGTGCAGAACTAATCTTCTAGTGATCCACAGAATGCACAACTGAATAGTTGAAAAGATGTCCTTTGTTGTGTATTTGAAGAAGTCGGCTTCATCGATCGAAACACACATCCTGGCGACCGGTCAGCTAGTTGGCTCATTCACAGTGTCATAAAACTGTTGCGTAAAAGTAAACCGAAATTGTTTGTGATTAGTGAGGCAATGCTAACCATGTAACATCCGTCAGTTCTGTGTGCGTAGACAATACAGATATAATCAATTTCTTTGTAACGGGGTTGACTGCGCCATTACTGTGCAGACAATTGCATCTATGTGAGTAGTCAGTTCAACTGAATTTACTTAGCGCAGTTTGCATGAAGTTTGTTAGCTTTTTATAAGTAACTAGTGCGGCTGAATCGAAATACTAACATCTGGCGAGTAATTTATTCTCCCCATGTTTGTACTAAACGGATAAAGAGAAATGAGTGTGTTTGAAGTGGAATCGTGACAACTAGTACCATCAAAATCTACTGTTGACATTCACGGTATTTCGTTAGAGGGCAATTTACAACTAAACATCGTAAGTTAAGAACTTTTTTTTTAAGGTTTAATACCTTCTCGGTCATTGGATTAATAGCCCTTACTATAGTGTGGATCTTCACGACGTCGACACCTCAACAGCCTATTGTGTTCATGTCTGCTCGCTGCTCAAACATAAGTTGACGTGTCAGTTTTCTACTGGACATTATAACCGATTCAATCTGATGATCGCAGATGGCTGCACGTGACTAATCCTGTGAACGATACAGGTCACACGTGACTGATAGCGTCTCACCTGCACAATGGAATGTCTGGTTGGGGGGCAGACATGCTTTACGAAACAGTGAACGATGTAAATTTACATATGCAACTATATTGATAAACTAGTCAGTATACAGTCAATTACGTAGTTAAAGGTCAAGAGTGTGAACAAGTGTTCAAACTTTCTGTTCAAATCACTTCACACAGTCAATTTGAAGCAAGTTTGTAAACAGTGCAAAGTGAAGTTTACACTAATGATCAAGTCGTCTGCCATAGCAAGTTTATATTTATGTTTAATCTCATAAGTCTCTCTTGGTTTTATTGAAGACCTCTGGGAACACAGTTTTTGTTTTTCTGTCCTGTTTAATTTCCGAGAATACCCATCACAAGTTGTATACACCGATTGCGTGTGGTGCAAAAATTTCACTGTGTGTATTTATGTGCCTCGGTTGGTGTATTCACGAAATCTGCTCTTCTAAGTACACCCATGCACAAGCATGTAGATGCGGATACCAGTAATGATCTAACTGATTTTAGCACAGTTGATAAATGTGCCGCATTCTGTTTTCGAAGCACCTGTCATGTGCATTCAAAGTGTTCGTCTGTGTGTGTGCGCATGTGCAGTGTTCATGAGGGTCACGCTGACTCAGATGGGAGAGACGCACGAGCGCTGGCAGACTTGCAGGTGTTCGGAGTCTAACAACCCCTGCAAAAACAACAAAATCAACAGTAACTAAAAACCCTCCCACTTTGGTCATAGATGAAATACACCAGTGGACTACAGAAGAGGAACAAGAATAAAGAAATTCCGACGGTAAGATGAACGTGTGTTTGCCAGGAAAACACGCACGTACACTGGAAGCATGCGCATCTACCCATGTATGAGTCTGCAGCAACACTGGGAATCATCTATATACCACAACCTATATGGGCGTCAGGAATCTAGAAATGTTATCCGTTTTTTCTCTCCTCCTCTTCCTCATTCCAGACTTTACGTCGATTCGTGGATCTCGTTAGGACTGAAGGTGATGATTTGCACAATGCTAAGCTTGTTGGTAGGCGCGTATGCTGGCGAATACCAAATCTATGTAGGAGAGAAAAAGTGATCAGAGTTCTTTACGCATTTTGTAAGTTGAAAGATGCTTGGGGTATAAATCAACTGACTTGCATTTTCAATCACTCAAAGTTCATGACCAGAGGAAAACCAACTAACATGAACAGGATTAGTCATGCAGCACTAGCCAACATATACACATCTTGGTAAGTGCAGTTTTTAGGTGCTGTTCATCAGTCCGGTTTGACGGATCCGAAAATTGCCAGAGCTTTTCAGCTGACATCCGGATGAGTACACAACGTGGTTGGCAGTTTGGAACTGATTAGAATCGCAGATTAAAAGTATTAAAACTTAACTGGACGGAAGCAATTAATTAATAGTTCCAAGAGTCTCTGCCGGACAACTGTCCCATCAGCAAGTTGGATGATCCAGACGTCCCAGACCTGGCAGCAGAAACCCACCAAGTTTGTAGGACGGAACTGCCAGGTTTTCCTTGGTTCGTAATCATAAATAGGTCGTGATGTTGTTTGACTTTCAGCTGTCCAGGCAGCCTGTGGCAGATATAGTCAACGGTCCGCTGGTGTTCAATCTAAGTGATTTTAACATCATGTATCTGCTTCAATGGTCGTAATCCCTGGGATTTTCAAGACACGCACTAACGAGCTAGTAGATTAAACCTGCAATCAGCCGTATTGAAACAGTTCAAACGTTGACGATAACTCGCAGTAAGTTTGCTTATGTTTTCTTGTCGCATACGTCACGCGTCCAAACTGCCCAACAAAATAGATTGAATGCAGGCGCTGCACACTCTACAACGACGGTTGGACGACATAGTTTCAGCCTCACAGACAGAAGGACTGAGGGGACAACGGCTTCCATCACTTCATTCGCCAATGTCCCTGCAAAAAGTATACTTAGTAGGTGCTCGTTTCATACACAATCGAGTGTAACGGACACCGCATCCAGACATTGCGAGATCCAAATACGAGTAATAACCCTCCTCTGTTTCTATCAAAAAACAAATCAATCAGTGAAACACTCATTCTACACTACAAGTTTCACCTTTGTAGCTTGGACGCTCCCGGTGATGCTTAGCCTGGAACCATCAGTTTTAAGACGTACTCAACTTGTAAATTTTTCTTGTCACTTCTAACTAATATTCATCCACTACAAGAGGATTCACAGAAAAACTGTAAGTACAGCTTCCAAATTGAAGCTGAAAGCGTGACTGTTCAAACTTCTTTATAGTCCGATAACTTTTGCAATAAGTCTACGAGACAGGCTTGACAACTGATCCATTGCTGAAACACACTATTACCAATGCTCAATTTCTTTATGAATAAACTCAAAGATTTCTGCTCAGAAGGCACAGTTACTCAACCAGCCCACGATTGAGACCTCGTTTAGTAAGTGAGCACTCTCGTTTCATGTGAGCATATTGAATAGCCAACACTGATTGCAACTTATTAGATAACATTCAAAAGTTAGCAACACAATTTAAAAAAAATATTGAAAACGTGTTACAAGCGATGGTCACGTGGCAAAAGGTGAGAATCATAGGTTAAGAACTGCCTTCACAGGATAGTAATTCGACTTAAACCGAGAAACAACTGGCCATTAAAAAAACGAAGATGGAAAAAGCAGTTGATCTCAGCGTTAATGCATATTTATTATGACACAGGTTGACATAAGATTAGCACGACGTTCTCCTAATATTACTATAGGCATACAAAAAGCCTCAGTTGATGAATCTCTAGATAGACAATGACCAACAGAGTAACAGTGGGCAAAGTAACCATTATCAAAACCACCGTGATGGATCATTGTGAAAAAAGTTTTTGAGTAAATCGAGGACTACGCATCGCCTATCGTTTCTAACTGGTGCGATCAAGTTCCTAGCACCTTTGAAAGTGTTTCAGCATGTAAAACTCTCGAACAGCAAAGTGTTTGACGAGCTCCTATTGTGATCTGAATTATCACTGTATTTTTTTCAGATTGATCAAATAAACACTTGTTAGGATAAACACGCTTGTTTTCGTTTAACCTTCAATGAAACACGATTTGATATTCTGAGAGAAGTTTTGATGATAATTGATTCTTGGTGAGCAGTAGGGGATTTTGATTTTCCTACAGATTGAACAGGACTTACGATTGATGACAGATTTCACGTTTCCATTAATTTTCCAGTCGGCCTTTTTTGAAAAGAAGCACTAGGCTCGAGTGTCGCTCCCATTAGTGCTCGTCAGTAGTGCATATCTTACTACTCACCAGTAATTGAAATAACGCTAAACAAGTTAATTTCTGTGACTTCAAATTACAGAGGAGTCCTAGTCGAGTGGCCATCGATTGGAATTAGGAGGACAGTAACTGAGTCTCTTCTTGAGGCGATCGGGCAACCTGGTCATTGCTCACAAGCGAAAGTAGTTGAGCGTTCACATATGATAATTCGGACGTGACCAATGTGATGTCAGTGGCACAGTGGTCAACACGGTTGGCTCATGGAAGCGAGGTCGGAGTTCTAGTCCCGGCTATGGTAATGATATGCATTACTGACGAGCTCTAATGAGAGCGAAACTCGATTCTAGTACTTCCCCTGTTCGAAAGGAGCTGACTAGAAAGTCTGTGGGACTGCGACAGCTGTGATCGATTGAAGTTGATGTTCAGTCTGGGTGATAATTGATTTCTTTGGTTACACAGTTTATAAACCAGTATTTTTCAGGCCGTTTGATAAAAATTGGGCCCATCTTTTTATGTGACTGGTAATGAAAATCGAAACGTGGATACTGAAGTACAACAATGAAGTCATTTTATTCGCGTATAAGCGATACTGTGGCGTCAACCAGTCGTAATTACAGTTGCAACATTTGTGTTCAGTTAGTTTGACCGCTCAGAGTTGAAATGACACAGGTAATGTGTTAATAGCCAATCTGCTAAACCTAAACCCATCATTCACCTACATTAAAATGTGATCATTCTAAGATACCCTACCATAGTCAATCTTGACAGCGTTGTTGGTTGTTAATTTCTAGAAAAATCTTATTGTGCACATATTTTCAGAACAACAAGCCGAGTTTTCAGAATTATTCCAGCAGAATGAAACTATGTTCTGCCTTGAACTGTTGAGTCTAATCGGTTGTTATTTACGACATAAGGTGGTCAGCACGATCTATGATGGTTTAGTAAACAGCCATAGGTGAGAACCACAATGAAATAGAGTTCATGATGTCGATCAAGTGGTCATCAATAAGTTTACTCATAGGTAGTGTTTGGAAGCCTAACTGAAACCTATCTAGGTATATGACTATGCTTGGTAAAACAATCAAATAGGATGTTTCTCAGCCATCCCGAACGTGGTTAGGAGATTTGCTTCAAATGCTTAATTACATACTAATGTAGATTTTCATTTTCTTCCTAGGTAACTGTTTTAGTTTTCCGTAATGCTAAATTTAGTGAGCCCCTAAGAAAACTGTTTATTATGTTTTTTAACTTTAGTGATCTCCCGTTTTATTATAAGCTGTAACCTGAAAGTGCCGTAGGCTAGCACTCACACAAAAAACCCACTCAGAATCGGCGAAAAACAGAGGATGTTAATACACATTACAAAGTGTTACATATATCCATAATAATAGTCTAGATAGTCTAGTACATGCACTGGTGATGCATTATCTACAACTTTCTCTTCGTTTGCTTCGTGATCTACAAGTTATTTTGCTGACTTTTCTATTGAAAAGGTATACCATTTATAGCCAATACACTAGTATTTGGCGTGATTTGGTTAAAAAATGTAATTTTACATATATTGCGTTTTGTATTAGTAGTGTTACTAATATATCTGAAGAGATACGAGTGCAGTGCAAACCAATGTGATACGGCATTGTTTCTTCGTAGACCATTGTGCATCCCTTAATCCCAAAGTTGAGTCAACAACACCATCGACAGTCACTACCACCAGTGGTCTTCACTCCTTCCCCCGCGAACTTTTAATGAAGTAAACACAACTCGTAACACCCTTTCAAACCTTTCTGTCTTCTGCCGTAATAATGTTCACTTCATGTGGTTACATGACGAACGTTATCGTTATCGCTTCTGCTATACGAACGTCTTTTTATTTCAGCAACTAAGGTAAAGCGTGACATTATACAAAAGTTGTTTAGCATTTTTCAACTTAAGTTATTCTTAAGAGTGTGTGCTCCCCAAGTACCGGGCTTTTCAGGACTGCAGTGACTGAAAATACTGCTGTCCACATTAGTTCACGTAATATCATGTCCGCGAATTTATTCAATCACTACAGTGGATGACGATATGACGACGATATTTAGTGCAGGTTTCAGAACTTTGTTTAGTCGTTTACAGAAAGAATTTAAACTGATCACCGGATCCGTGAAATATCTGTACTGTTTTGGTGAACTAATACTAACTTATTTTGGTTACGATTTTGACAAGTTCCAAATGCAAACATGCGACCCGTTTGTTAATGAAACCCGTAAGATAGAAGGTTACAATCTCCTTCTAGACTATTTCTAAGCTAACTGCAATTTTATAACACCACCCTTACATAAGATCTTATTTACCCGCACCTAACCGTACAATGGCTCGGTAATTTTTTGAATAGCTAGAATTTCTGTTACTCGTAAACCCTGTGTCTTGTCTAGCTTAGGCATTGTAAGTCGCTTTTTTTCAATAAACCCACCAAAATACAGTTCACAGAAAGTTTACAGACTAGGGATAAAATTGGGAGGGCTTATCTGTTAGACAGCTCGGAAAGAAAATACAAACAGGAGGCTTGTTTCGTGTTTAGACGATTCACACTGGAAAAATATCAGACAGTGAAATAGAAATCACCCTACTGTCTATCAACATATACAACTCGATGAGGGTAGATAAAGGACTGAAGTTACACAATTTGTGTTGAAGCAGTTTTCGCTGCATCTCTAGTAGTGTTTAACACAGGTGAGTTAAATGTACACAATTTTGAAACACGAAAAAATTGGGAATGTCCAAAGTCTAAAACCGGTTTGGCTACTACCAACGCAACACGAACATCGCACAATGGGTGGCAATATCTGATTGTAATGGATCTAGCGTGTCGTAACAAACGTTTGTTTCAAGGGAATAACGGAACAAGAAGTAACAGATGAATTAATAAGGTGTTGGTTCATATGGTAATGTTTAGCAATCAGGAAAGCCCACTCTTTCAGGGTGTTCGCTTTAAAGTTGCATGACTACGTGACCGTTTGTTAATTCTGTTGTGGTAAGTGTTCGGCAAACCTGGTTCCAAGCTGAAGCTCAATTCTGCCAAAACTGAATGCTCTATATCCACAGCTGTACTGCATTTGATTTGCTGAGCCAGGACGTCAGTTGATTGACACGGAGCGTGCTGATTCGGAACGTTTCGTCTACTGCCACTAGCTTTGTGGTAAAGAACTTGAGGGAAGTCAGTTTGTCATAAGTACTGTGGAGCAAAGTGGCACAAGCTGTCACTCTTGAATGACAGCTGTAAATCCACTGTTGTTTGTGAGCTGTGAGTTGTGAACTAATTTGCACATTACTCACGTTAAAATCCCTTACTAATCATTTCGAATAACTGTTATCTAATAACATCTAGCTGTTGTCGATGTAGTCCATCATCTAAGGTATCATTAGTGGAAAACCGTCCTGTAAAGTCAAACGATGGGCGTACCAATCCTCTTTTACATGGTACTCGGCCATAGATGTAAAGGTGTAGGTAATGCCCTGTTCAGGTATTCGCTGGATAAGTAACAAGTCGAACAGATTTATGCATTCTTCTAATCATGTTAATATCCAATAATGACAGCCAGCCACTTTTCTCACATTGTAAAGTGTAGCAATTGTTTGATTGTAATCAAATCATTTGGTAAAGTAAACCTATTTTCTGGATCTGACCATCCATGATTGAAAAATTATCATCAACGAATTCTACACAGATGACCCACCTGTCAAGTTTTTGGCCATTTGCTGTGACTGGACTAACTAGACGGCCAATCCTACCATAATCATTCTGAAAATTAGCCTTGTTTTTAAAGTTAAAGCTCACGGTAGATGTGAACAGAAAATATTGGCATTCTAGTTTATTTTTTGAGAGTGTAATCATTATCTGATGTGAAATAAGGTTGAATTGCGGAAAGTCTGAGGTTTATTGCAATGGCAAACTTGTGAATAACGACATTAGGTCCATTGAAACTATATGTTCAGGTTTTCTAACAGCTAGGCTCACTGGAACCTGTCTTTCAGGCAGAATTTTGTAATACAGTCTAATAACGGTTTCAGTATTTTTGCAAACCGTTTGACCAGCCTACGCTGTGAAGTGCTGGACATGGCCGATATTAGCCTTGAAGGAGATCCGAATCTGTGTGCTATAGGAGTCTGACTTTCACACAGGTTGAGGCCCTCAAACTTTGCGGTGTCTATAAAACCCTCCTCAAGGATCAACCCTAATTGTCTGCTAACCCGTGTTTCTAAGTCCGTAGTCACAAGTAGTGGACACCGTTTGAGGTTTGATTCCCTTCTGCCAATGCAGGGTGTACGGACCATTACTACTGTTCCAGATCCGTTGTTCTACTACAGAATTATCAGATCTTTTTTTGTCAAATAACCGTTTAAGAGTATTTTCTTGTTAGGAGACAATTGTGACCACAAGAATCGTACTACAACAAACAGCAAACAACAATTAGCGTGTATCAGCAGTAAAAGGTTGAGCGTATCCATACTCTTTCACAGTGGTTCTGATGAGCAAGTTGTTTAGATGTGCAATTGTGTTGTGTATGTGTGCATCAGGTTTGTGTCTGAATCCATCTACCGACAATGCACTTATGAGAGATTCTGGTACGTTGTTCCAAATTGTTCATACCCGGACGCAAAAGCAATATTCTGTGAAAATCAAACATCACACTTAATACTGTATAACTAGTGAGTTGCCACCAAAATTGTTATTTTTGTTAGGTACAAGAATTTCCCCCGAGAAATGGGGTTGATGAAGGATCCTATGCACTAAATTTGAGTCTCATCTGATATGACGATAAGGCAGTGAGAACTGCTTCATTTTGCATAACCTATCCGAGTGGGTTTGAAAACATATATCGTAACCCGTTATATATCTTTTTACTGTACCCTCTCAATAAACGTAATGTCTTCCACATGATGTTACCAAAACTTTTGCCCGTTGGTAATCAACCATTTTAAAGAAGTGTTTTGTCAACAATTTCGTTTTTGTTCAACTGCCTAGGAAGAGTATATGGTGTAATTTTTGAGAGTTATTTGCCAACATTCTTTCCAATAATGGGGCACGTGATAGCAGGATCTATTCTCCTATTTGTATAAACAGCTGTCACGTGATCCTTACAAAAGTCTTGAATAAGTTAAACATTACCGAAACCTTGAAGTAGACGGTATACCATTTGCCTTCTTTAAAACTGGATTTGTCCATGAAATCTGTAAAAAATCATATTTCTTGCGTGTCTATATGAGTGTATTCAACGATTTAAAAGTCAACCCGCCATTGAGATTTTCATCTAAAAAAACAACCACAAGGAGAAAGCCAAATTGAACTGACGTTTCAAAATGACTTCATGAACAAACTCCAGGAATAGATGACGCTCATCATGAAACACTCTCTTCTATAAATTATTCGATCATGAAGAAAATGTAGGGATCCCTAAGAAAGATGTCGGAACTAAGCAGAGAACCACCAAAAATAATAAAATGTACAGGTATAATTTCAACGCTTGTTGTTACCTTGTCGACGTACACTCTTTATTTACATGAGAAGAAGTTAATTTAAGAAACGGATCAGACGCTGGAAGTTTTCACCACATGATATTGCCGCGGTCGGCAGTAGAAATGTGGCCACGCTTTTGTGAAACAATCGAACTGATCACTAGACCAGTGGTCTCGTGTTAGGCATCAACAAACTATCGCATCTAAACGCCCAACCACTTCCGCTTGTGTGATGCTTAGGTTGCTCTATCGTTCATGAATAGACGTTATTAAGCTGTACTTAACTGTTATATGTAGGTCAATACCAATACAAGGGTATGAAGGAGGAATTGAGAAATGCACATAGAACAAAGTTTATCGGAAAATTTCCAGCAACATTCAAATCGCAAATTCATTTACTGCCGCACAGCTACATTGCTTGTCAAAGGCAATAAATTCTGTCGGTGAACTCAATGAAATCCTAGACATCTAGGTTTACACAGATTATACGATTTGACTATTGATTTTCACATGAGCTGATACAAGCAGTTACATAATCTGACATGAATCCTAGCTACATAACAAAGATATATCTTGCAAGGTAGTCTGAATAGACTACGTAATGCTTCGAAGGTAAGGACATATGTGAGGAAGAATTTTGTCAAAACGACGATGGATGTGAAAAAGGACGTAAATGCATCCCAGGAGACGTAAAAACTGGCCTTTCACATGATCTGAAGCAATTTCTGATTTTGTTTGCGGTAGCTGTTTTAAGTTGAATCAGTGTAGTTCGAAACGAATACAAACTTACTTAACCCGTTCAGTAGCTCATAGATAGCACGATATATTGGTGGAATGATGGTTTTTGACAAAAGCTATCAAATACTTGTCTTCTAAAGTTGATGAATCCACTTTCACTACTCAGTAAATCTTTTTAATTAGGCGCTTAATGAAAAACGGTGAACTTTTATCTGGTAAAGCTGTCATTAGAAGTTTGCATAAAAAAATTAGGCTATTTAGGGATAACACCGAACGTCACGACTACATTCAATTCTCTTCCAAAATTAATCTTGACACAGGGTTACATAACAAATTTATTTATGCTGAAACGCGATCGTGGATAGGCGATCAGTTAGAAATGGAAAATTGGTACGGGGTGCTAGTGCCACTTGGGGATGAACGTCGTTGAATGTGATGCCATATTACCGTAAGGACTCATTAACCCATACAGTATAACAGCAGCCAAACTCTGATTAAAAATGATTGAACAGTTTCTGGACTAGAAACACTTAGTTCTCTTAAAACATGTGAACAAAGTAGTAAGAAGACATAGGCTGGTAGGTGCTAGCATTTCATAGTGCCTCTTCAGTACCAAGCAACAGAAACCAGGGATATATACATGTACATAGAACACTGGCCGGTTGTGCGGGTGGAGAAATATAACTTCATGTGGGACAGAAGATATACGTGATTCATCGTTACCTTCAGCAAAGGAAGGGCAACATATTGGCGCCAAGCCATACCGTATCCGTCGTTGTGTGTTTAACTGCGACGAAAGTTATATCGGCAGATCCGATGGGTGGTTGAGCTCTGGGGTGAAGAAACATCTGCCAAAATGAGTTCAGAATGTGAGTGCGCAGTCTACTTTTCCCGTCCCGGGATCACTCAAACCTCCGACTTCAAGTATCACCCGATACACCCTGGCCACTGTTCATCAAATTAATCTTGGAATAACATCCAATCCGCGTTGTGGTGGAGCGGCTGCGATTGGCCATCTGAAGTCGCGATTAAGCGTGCAAAAATTTACATGTAAGCCTTAGCCTGTCACTCACCTAATAGTTTTGCGCTGTGCTCTCCACTTTATTTGCTATTTCATTTATCCACCCAGCACCTCACTGCTGTTATTCCTGTTTACTGTTGTAAGGTACTGAAGAGGCGATGTGGAACTTCTGAATTATAAGTGACCTCAGACATATGATCTCATAATTTTACGAGAGGATGGAAACTGTCTTGATTTGTCCATTTCTGATGCAGTTGCCCGTTTGTCTGACCACACATGATAATAAACCCAAATTTCCGAAATTGTCTCAATATTACGAAGACAAGCTACTTTCTGCCAATGTCGAAAACAGTCCAGTCAAGTGTTCACAAGGACAGTCACTTTATAACGATACATTTAGAAACACAGTGTCTATACAGCAAACAGATAGTATACGTTGAGAAGATCTTTATAAGTACGATTTATAGTATAAGCAAATGATACAAGTGATATTCCATCTATACTTTTCATACCTAGTTTGTAAAATGCGAGGTGAAGATGTAGCTGTAAATAAACAGACGGTCATGGACAAGAAGAGATTATCAAGGATCGGTTTCTGAGAAATTTTCGGATGTGGTTGTATTCTATTTCTGTGGTTTCTGTCCTTCCATAGTTGAGCATAGTTAGTACCGCAGTTCAAGAGGATGAATTAACTATTTATCCGACATTAGTACGAAATGGTAAAATTTAGTCATGACAATTATATACCCAAATTTCTAGAACTTTCATTCGTCTATTTTCAGTAACTCATAGTGTTCTTAGTCGACAAGAGAAACACCGGCTTGCTGAATAACGATACTTCCATGATAAAGCAGGTTAATTATGTGCAGTTAAATAAAATTTTATTTTGTTGTACATTATTGGTCAGTAGTATCATTCATCAGAATTCTGGTAGGCATATTTGATAAAATAAATAAAATTAGAGAGCATAGATTTTTTTTATTGTCCACGATTGTAAAAACCTTCATTGCGTTTTGAAGAATGATGTTGGAAGTAAACCAAATAAATTTTGTACTCTCTTAAATTTAAACGTTTTTCCGATTTTGTCACGAGTCTTCCGTATTTTAAGCCACAGGTGTGCTTTGTGAAATAATATCCTAAAGAAGCCAACAAAAATCCTAAATCCTGATTGTTTCAAACATGTAATCTATCAAGCGGGTCTTCCAGTTTACTCCTCTTCTCATATGACTTTGATAGGAATACAGGGATTAAACTGATGGAGTAACGAATGATAATTTAAACAATTTTTTGGAGACGTCATCTTTCATTGTTTTTGTTTTTATTTGCATCAGATTTGATTTTCATAGCTGTCTACCTGTCTATCTATCTTAATTGCGTTCTTAGGGCCATAAGGTGTTCCAATATCTATATCCCTCTGTATGGCATTACTTGACAAAGGGCACACGTTTTTAGATATTTGTATGTGAAATCATTGCAGCTCTTCGTTGTGCATAGATTTTCGCATCCTCAGGTCTTACACATTCCTACACACTACGTATTATCCCAATGTTGAAATGGAACTTAAAGCTGCAAATATCCCAAAGCTTTTGATTTGAAATACCTATTTCCAAGGTTTTGAAGATTAAATCACATCCCCGGGGTTTATAAAAAATATTTGTCGTGTGATCCACAATTTAACTTTACAGATCGCGTAGGTCACTTACATTTAAGATTACGCAAAGTTTTTTGTGGGGTAATCGGTAGTACACATTATCCTATCGTTCATTAAAGTAGACGAGTTTGCGACAGATTACATTTTTGTACCATCTGACGGGTATTAACCAGAAAGTTTAAAATACATTTTCATTTTGGAGACAAATAGATTAAATCATGTTGATCGGCATGATAATTTCTTGTTAACTGCCTACTATGATCAGAAAATATTGACCTATGAAATTTATTTGTTAATCCCAATGCCTACTAGGGAATTAAAAATGATGACAAGCGCCATGTTTCGTGAATAATCATGAGGTCTCCATTAGTGCATTCAACCTGTCTACTTCACACCTGAAGGCGAAGGCAGTGAGAAGGATTTTTCATACCGTTGATTGGATACCAATGATTTACCATGACAAAAATAAGGACAGAAGTTAATGCAAAAGAATGTTTCTGTCGCTGGTTTGAGTCCAACTGAAGGTTAAATTTTACATAATTGACGTTTACACAAATTATCAAAGATGCCAGTCAGTTTATTAGCAATGCAGTTCTAATACGTAGCAGTGAAGCTAGTAAGTTCCGACGCAAACTGTTTGTTAAATACTGCCGAGGCAGTGAATACCGTGGATTATCTGGTGGACTCCATAGGACACAATGGATTGGATATGTAACTGAGGCAGAATATGAAATTTCTGGTCTCTCGAGGTCGATTTGTCACTCGGCTGGTACAGGGCTCGTCGCGTTTGGACATATTGCTTCTTCCTGTGGTTCAATTCCAAACAGATATCACACTTCTCACAGTTGTGTCTCTTTTGAACTATGAGATCTGTCAAACGTCCTACTAATGTTGGAATTTTCAATCGATTTTCGACGAAGACTGTAATAAGTACAGATTGATTATTCGTTGAGTTACTGTTCTCAAAATATTCTGGAAACACTTGTTATCGCAAGTACTTTCCCGTTTTCAGTTGATCCTCTCCGTGTATTTTGTTTTCGTAATTTTCCACCTCGACAACTAACACATCTGCTTGTTTAGTGCAATCATGTCTGCGCCAGTGCTAGACAGGTAAAGTTAAATTGCGTGATGCTACTTTCCTGCTACACTAACCACTTTGAGACTAGATTGCAACAATCTGTTCGTGAATTTTGAATCATTAAAAAATTATTGTTTCTTACGACATTCAATGGATCACTTCGAATAGTCTAGTACATCAAACAACGGAGTTCTTCTTATGTAGGGAACTCTTGTAAAGTATTGTTATCTACGAGTGTGATTAGGCTGTTGATGTTGTATTACTCTGTACTGTGAATGACAATGGCGAGCAACTCATTCTACAGGAAATATTAAGAATAATATTAACAGAGGTGGGAAGCTGTCAGCTTAAGTAAAACACACACGCGCTTCGGTCTCTGGTAAGAGTAACATTCAGTTGATTGGTTTCACCTAATCACTCTCCGGTATTTGCTTGCTTGATAGTCACAATTTTCATAGTATGCTACAGAATTGGAGCAATGAGTACGCCTGCTGTCTTTCTGTCAAAATATACTGCTGAAAATTTTATGACTGGTCATTTTAGTGTGTTCGGCTTAAAATTTTAACGCTTTTTCCTCATGGTAAAAAGTTATTTATCTTTGATTATGGACTTCGACCTTTGATTCAACATTTTACAGTTTGTTTCGCTTTACTTTTAACACAGCTTTCTTCGGTCGTGGTGATCGCGGAATAACTGAAATCACCTATCTACACGAAGTCAATCAAAAGCCTTCCAAAATACCAAACTAAAAGCCTATCCCAAGGCAACTTCCGCACGGATGAAGTCTTAGCTTAACAAGGTTGTATGGCCTGGCTGTATAACCCTACTCACGCTAAATGAACGCCGGTAAATCACCGTTGAGGAAATCTCCAATGCTGTTAAAAACCAGGTTTCAGTAAGATATGACCAGACTGGTAGAAGGCTGAGGCACCTACGGAGTAGAAACAAACATGTAATTACAGTGAGAAATTCAGCTTAGAGCGGACACCAACTAGGACAGATTTAACTCCTGTTTGTTCACTATGTTATGTAGCGCAACTGTACCAGGGCTGCTTTCAGGATCGATCGATTTTGCCATCAACGCGGTCTTACTGAAAAACTGAAGGTGAATCATATGCCATTCTACACTGAACTTACAGCATACGTGAGAACTGAAGTTGGCGTTTTGCAACTGCTAACTTCTGGTGGATTTATGAATGGATATATAGGTGGCCAACGTACATAAATGTGTATAACCGCAAACCACGAGCAACTGTCAGGGTCATAAATTTGGGTCACATTGAAGAATCTACTAAAACACAAATCACCCGATACACAATTAAAATCCTCTGTCGTCTTGAAAAGCTGCTCCAGCGAGTTAACAGAACCGTCTCCGAGGTCTTGTATCCGCTCATTATCAATCGGCCCTCTACCGAAAGCCTGGAAATCGTTCACGATCACACATATCTTCAAAGGCAGATGCAGGGGACTCAGTAAACTATCGACCAATGACGCTGCTTTTAGCGGTCCTCAGAATAATGGGAAGTTTACTGAATGATTCTATCCGGGCTAAAGTTGAAGACCTCCAAGTTGTCATCAGGGAGCCACAAGGCTTTCTTAAGGAATAATCACGTGCCACGAACCTGCTGGTTGCTTCCGACTTTTGGTCGTAGGCTGCTGATACAGGACTGACCATAGGTGTGGTTTGTTCTGACTTTTACAAAAATTTTGACTTCACCTTGCTACGGAAACTCTGTAATTATGGCCTCGACCAACGCTTATCCACGTGGTTTAAGGAGTGTTTGATTAGACGTAAGTTCAGAATCGAGATGATTGACCAGTTGTTAGAGTGGTCCCCAGCCAACAACGGCGTTTCTCGTAGATCCACCTCAGAACCCTTAAAATTCAATATCTCCGTTTTTAACTATCAGCACAGTCAAATCATCAAACTTTATCAAAGCCGTGGACACAAACCCCTGGGAGATGTGATAAACTTACAGAAAGATTCCAGCGGTAAAAACGGAAAAGATATCTTGTCGTTCTGTATCAAAAATCTGAGGTTCTACAACTTCGCTATGAGAGTTGTACCAACACCTACCTCAGAGACACAAAGCTGATCGTGTCAACACACGAAAGAGATCCAGAGACGCCAGTGACAGATAGTTTGAGTGTTTATGAATTGCGCTGCCAGTGAATAAACACCACTCCCCCTGACATTTGTGAAATAAATTGGTAGAACTTTCCACCCCGAAGTGTTTCTCATTATGTTTGTCTCTATAATGCACCCACACCTAGAAACAAACATACAGACCTGCCTTCCTTATCTTGAGCAGAGATTGGCACGTAATGAAAGTGTTCAGGAACGGGTCATTAGAAGAAGTAGGGGGTTCAGGAAGATCCACCATTCAAACAGATTGGGGGAATTACGTCAATTCTTGTCAGATTACACACTTCGGGAAAAGCTTAATTCTTTACCACAAAACGCTAAACACCCCGGGTCATCCGTTAGCATATCTCCTCTCACTAAATAAGAGGTCACTCGCTGAACCTGAGCGATGAACTAGGTAGGCTAGTTTGCAAGCAGAACTATTTCACAGTTAAGAGCTGTTTATATTGGAACGCATTGCTCAACTCTGTGTTCATGGCTAAATCGGCTGAAAGTATGAAAATATGGCTTGACTGACACACTCGTGATAGACAAACGATACTACAAGTTTCCTAACCGTTATTCTAGCCCAGCCTCACTGTGCGAGTCTGAGTGGATTTTGTTTCAGTTAATTTCAGTGTCCCTTGCTGAAATGATTGTAGCCAGCAGCTTCATTGAAGTTTCCTTCTGTTTAGTTCTATTCATTTTTTCTTCACGGTGATAAACCGTCCATCTTAACTTTTTTCTTGATCAACACGGGGACGAGAATGCACAAGCGTGTTACCCACGTGAGCACCTGTTAATATCTTCAAGTTGAACACCACCCACAGTTGATCGCAACTGTCGCATCTCCATAGAATTTCCAGTCGGCCCCTTTCGAAAAGAAGCAACAGACCCCAGTTTCGCTCTCATTAAAGCTCGTCAATAGTGCATATCCTTACCACTGCCGGGACTGGAACTCCGGCCACGCTTTCCTGAGACAACCATGTTGACTACTGCATCACTGACCTCACGTTAGGCACGACCGAATTATCATATGTGAACACAACCACTGTTAATATCTTGTTGCTTTTCTTTCGCTTTATTCGTTTCTAATCCCCATTAACACATGTGTTAACTGTATTAGAGCAACGGGAATCACAGAAAAGTGAGATATTTGGTGGAACAAATAGTTAGCAGCTAACTTTAGTTAGCTTTTTTGGAGTTTTTCTTATTTCATCGTTGATTCTTAAATTTTCAGTTGTGACTTGCTAGCTCTGGTGTTAAAAGTGGAACACTACTTCAAATCTGTCCAGATGTCTTTAACGCTTGAAAATTCGGAATGGTGTAACAAGGGTGTGTATTGTACCTACGTGTCAAATCACTTACCAATTACGCTGTCTCCACCGATTCAAACGGTTTGCGTAGCAGGTGCTTCGTCTTATGTCACAACTTCTGCGAGTGACCATGTAGATGAGGAATTGGACTAGGCATATTACTGTACTTCACATTATGCATTTCTTCAGCGGTTTATAGGTTTCGTAGCTCCTCATTGTATACTTCGTATAATTACAATATAATCTTACCCAAAAACCACCTGCCTCGTACAAAAAGAAATTCTACCGCTCTGTCCTATCGTTCATAATCTTGTAGTCACTAAAGTTTGACATAGGCTATCAGGACCTTTGTAACATACCTGAACCTCCTCCTTCGCATTAGTGTGACACAATTGCAAGCGAATATGATTTGACGTTTTCAGCTTCTTTTCACCAGTATCTCTCATGAGGAAATACTATGGATGTCAAAATATTTTCACTATTTAAACTCACAGATGCCAGAAATTAAGAGTTTGTCTTATTTTCTGTCCTAGTTAACACATAAACATTGGTTAGAAGTCTACTGGCAAACAGCCTTGCATTCCATCTAGTATATCAGCAGTAACAGTGCACCAACAATGATACCAGATTACAGCCAACTCAAGACTCTCTACAGCATTGACTACAGACCGATTGCGCATAGTCCTACCAACCTATCAGGCCCGATAATCGGTCTCTAACGTCTCTGATCGTCCAGCTTGAGGTCAGCCTCTTCCATCTCATCGGCCTATCACGTGGAGTCATTTACACCTACCTATATAGGCCTGCCCGATTCGTAGGCTTGTTACTCCAGACAACTTAACGAATAATCACCACAGCGAATCGCGTTACACAACGGTTTGGTGATACTGCCAACAAACATTTGTGTAGCTTGCTGGTTTATCATAAATGTGTTTGGTGTAAATAAGGTATACTTACCCCTGCTCCATTCAATCATACTATAGGTCCGTCGTATACACAAGAATCTTGTGCAGATTTATTCACATACTGTCCAACTACGTTTGTTTTTGACGACGAAAAATTAGCTACTAAAAGAGGTATGTTTGTGCCTTCCATCTCAATGTGATACATTGTCCAACTCTGCGGTAAAATATTTCCACTTGGATATTGCGATAAAATGTAGGAATGGATCACACAGAATTAGGATAGAGAAAGGACGACGTAAGACCCAAGATACGGTATGTTAACAGAAACTGTCACCTGTTATTTCTCTGTCCTAACACTGAAAACTAATAAAAAATGTCCCAGTATGAAGAATGGACAGCTGAAGTATGAAGTGGAGTTGAGTGGTTTAGATCGAACATGGCTTCCAATTAAAAGCAAATTACATAATCAGACAGACTACAAAACCAGCACCATCCGGAGTGAAACATTTTTTGCTAGTTTCGCTTTTACCTAACCTCATCAGTAGATCTGATCCTCGCCTATTCCTTGGCTTGAATTCAACCGCATTGACTAGTTTATATGAGCTAAATTTCAGGTTATTGGTCAGCATGTAAAGCGTTGCTTATCAATTTCAATGAAGTAAGTGATTTTGAACTAAGTAATCACTATTTACCGGAAGGTGGTCGACTGTAGTTATCAAGAAGGTCATACAACCTCTTCTAGGTATTAACCGAGATCCTGATCATTGCGTGACAGAAGGCATATCAAACCATAAGAATGCAACAAATAGTTTGCGGTTATTGTTACCCTCGTGGTGATCAACACGGTCGTCTTACGATAGAACGAACTGAAATTACAGTTCTTATCCTGGCAAAAGTATGTACTGCACTTGAGATCCCGCGACAATGAAACCAACGTTTAGGGCTGCTCTTCGGTACGGCTGGCTGAAAGGTTTGTGTTTTTAGACGTGAAAATCAATTGTGAAGAAGGTGAACAAACCGACCATACACAGAATGGTGAATGTTCATTAGAAACCGCCTTACTTTGGCTTTTTATCACAGAAGTTTCATCCAGTGACTGTACGTGTGTGGTGTTCTCAGCATGGATCTGCTCTTGCACTAAGGTTGGATCTGGATGGTGCAAGGTCCCGATAGTAGGCAATTCCATACCCCTAGTTCCCATCCGAGGCATCCGCGGAGTGACGGACGTACCATCTGCTGAAATCCGATTCATCGGGCAACTGGAGCAGTTGGATATTGTGTTGTCTTTGTTCCCGTTGACACTGGGCGATACTAAAGAAGAACTGGGGTTTGTTGTCCTAGTGTGACCAGAAGCCATCTTTGTGCTAATATCTGGCTGTTCGTGAAAGTCGGCTTGGTTGAGAGGCCTGGCTTCACTTCGATAGGCTATTTTTGCATTCACCAACTGACGACAGTGGACCACAAGGGATTGCATCAAACGACCCAAATGTACCAATTCTTCATCTATTGGGTCAGTGGGTTGGTAGTTTGCAAAAACATCGCCCGAGAGTGACGGCGGGAGGAGAAGTGGGAACGGCATCGGGTCTGAAAACGGTGAGGTCAACTGTGTCTGATATAGTTGAGCTTCATAGGCTGAGACTGCGGCGTTAGATTTCTGATCCGATTCGAGTTCCTGTATATCACATGAAAAGTGATTTTTACTGACTAGTATTAGAGTAAATTATGGGTAGGAATTCTAGTAAACATGACAACCGTGATGTTTCGATGGATGTACTTTGTGATTTAGTTGATAGAGAGGGAACTATATACAACGCTTGTTAAGTTTATCACTGAAATTTTGTTGATCGAATAATCCTCGCCATCTATTGAACAATTTGTTGGTCAGAAAAGATGGCATGTACTGAGGAGTTTTATGAATGAAATGGGTGCACACTGTTGAGTAAACCCGGGAGTTGTTTTTTTTGCTTATGACATTCTTCACCTTCATTTAATAGGTTGGTTAGAACCTAACAAACATCACATAGCAATGTACTGTCGGAAGGTTAAGCACAATATTGACATGCTATGTTTATTTGTCAGGCGGGGGGAATCTTGAATGGCTGTGGCACTCAAGATGCATGTACTTGAGTGCATTTCCAACGAATATAATTTTGCTAACCCTTATGATTGCAAGTATACAAGTCGAAAATTAGTCGACAAGTTTATTGGATGTGCCTCACACATGCCATTATAGTTTGTTACAAAATGGAACAGTAAGACTTCACAGTTGGACGCTTGTTCCAAAGCGGAGCACATTGTGCGTGTACGGACGTGTGTATTGTTTTCATGCTCATTTTTCCTTCCCCAGTGAATGTATACATCTGGGAATATCAACATCTGATGGCTGTACCCAGAATGTGTTATTAGACCCGACTACCCGGTAACGTGCGAAAACATTGAGTGACTCTATTGACCTTGAAACGGCTGATGTGAAGGTCTCTTTGCTAGTGTGATTAATTACCATGTCGTTAAAATGAACGACGTGACGACCTCAAACTCAGCCTGTCAGTCCTTCAAGTTGGAAACCAATGATATACGCAGACTTGCGTCTGCAAGGTTCAACAGCACCGAGAACGTTTCAAGCAGCGATAATAGCGTTCAGTCGATTAAGACAGAATTGATTCGGACATGATGCACTGGAGAGGCTTATTCTGTGTCCTGATTATCTTAATGGTTCTGCCGAGTATGGACGTGATCACTTCAGCCACAAGGAATGATTTGATCCAGTGGCCTTAATTGACGAAGTTTTGGGATAGTCAACCAATCAACACATCGAGAAGACAGTTTGCCAGACTAATGCCAGCTCAGTTAGCCGTTATTTCCACTATCAATAATCTATAAACGACCAGATGAGCAATTAATTCAACGTATCTGGACAGCGTACATCAATCGGATAGAGGATCTGTACATGTATTTATATGCATGAATTCACTGAAGGTAGATCAAAAACACATTGAACAGCTCGCACATTTATGCGCATAGCAGCTTCATTACGTTAAGACGATTACTCGAATGTGTTCACTTATGTCCGTCTATGGGTTCAGATTAAGACAGCGGGTATGTTTATGGAGAGTAACGGGTCCTAAAGTAAAAAAATATTCGTTTGTTCACTCAAGAATAGGTATCCTTCAACGTCCTTATAGCGACAATGTTCACATCTGGCATATGCAAATATTAAATTGTATTGCTTTCATATCGCAGTTGTTGATGGATTGCAGACAAATATTCCCCAATCAAGGTGGTCGAATCTTGAGAAGTTTTTGGAGTACACGTGCTATTGGGGGCATCAGGAAAGCAACCAACAACAAGTTGGACAAATTAGATAAATGGTTACATCGCCTAAAGTACAAGTCATTTTAACACATCAGCGTGCGCGTCCTACTATAAATATACTGACCAACAATGTACGTTATACAACTACAAACTGTATTACTGACTGTCAGGTATACCTGTATTTACATGACAAGTTTGAGGTGCTTTAAAAATGGCCTTTGCTGGACTAATAGTTCCATGACCAAACATTACGCGGTATGTCTATCTGTCGGGATTGTAGGTTAGCACTTCCAAATGACCAGTAATGCAACAGAGTTCATGCAGACGCAGTTTATTAAAGTGGATTCCCAGCCAGGTTGACAGAAGGAAACTATGGATAAATATCCTTACAAACTAGACACGTTAGTTTCATTCAAGGTTGCTTACAGCTTGTGAACAGAGGATCAAGCCACGTTGTAAATAAAACAAAAGTCACGAGTGGGGTCTCTAAAGCAGCTTGGTGTCGGTCCAAACATACTTTCCACATCTACGACCTGATAGACAAACTGCAGATCCACGGCAAAGTATACCAAAATAGATGCACTGAATATTTTCTAAATATTATGTTACTGACTTCAACCAACCCCGTATAGTGGCAAAGCTGACTAATAAAACGCCCACGAAACTGTAGAATTCAAGTAACTGACCTGTTCAGAACTTTCTTCCGTACGCGCACTGTCATCTGTTGTTCTACCCATGCCGGAATCTTGGTCAGGACGTTTGAATGCCTTAGAAAGAGGCAGAGACAAATAGAAATAAACAAGATTTAGAACATTTTTAAATTTAAATTGACAAACTTACATTGGCTGGGATTACCTTTCACTTGTTTGAGACATACCAAACAAAAATGCCACCAAAAAGCATAGTTGTGAAGCTGCAAACAATTTTTTCATCATCTTCACCAATTTCCCGATCAATATAAATTGCAGAACATTCATACGTTATCGCGGCTACCAAATCCACATGAAATTTACATCAAGCTATTTTGAAACAGAGGCATTTGACCCAAATGTTGCTGTCAGGTCTAGTCCATCGAACTGTCCAAACCTAAACAAGTATAACGGGCACAAACCAGCCGGTGTGCGATTGATAGCAACGGTACATACCACTGGGTTAGCAGAACGCATGTCCGATAGTTGAACAAGTACGTGCACTGTAATTAGTGAATGGTTGTACCTTACTGGCAACCGAAAGAACACCGGCAACCTTTCTGTCAATTTGTACTGGCAATGGTCATATCGGTGAGTATTGAACTAATCATGTTGTTTCTTTGTAGGTGACAAAAACTCAATGATTTCCGGTTAAACTCAAATGCAGAGGGTGTATCAATTAGGAATGAAACTTCTTGCACCTACGCGCTTTAAATTATCACTCACGTCTTCAAGCGTTTTAATCACAAAAGCTTTCTCTGTTCAATATTTGGTTGTCGCTATCTTGAATGATATATATATCTGCCTATATCGTGTGCTTCATGCTGTTCATCTGTCCATCATTTCAAGTATGATGTAAATCTTTCTGTTTATCCAAAATAATGGCCAACAGATTAAACGGACTCTCAACGTTCCACGTTGGTCGACTTTAAGACCTAATGCAATTCAGACGTAGACAATCGCATTGATGTGAGTAGAGTGGGAAGACCAACGTATATTTCGTTAGTTACGAAAATAATCTTTGTTCTCAGATATGAGTCTAGTTTCACTGTATGTAAAATGCTGCAATTTAATTAACCAGTCAGATGAAGTGAAATATCAAATAACACATTATCGAAGCCTATGTTGTGACTGAGTTGGTTCGGACTACCAAATTGCTCCATTTGCTAATCTAAATGACATTTATCAAGTGTACAGCCTCACCGTTAGGAAGTTTCACAGTTTGACTCAGAGTTAGATATAGTCGTTCAACTTTGACTCATCACTTTCGTGTACGACCATCTCACGTTTAAATTTAGGCCCATCAATCAGGACCCTACGACCTATTGTTGAGAAGGTCCAGTACAGAATCAAAAAACCCTCATTAACCAGGGTTACTTATGTCTGTTACTAGAATTTAGAAGACAACTCGGTAGTCTGGTATGCATTCGGGCTTGAAGATTTCTTCATATTGCTATCCAATTCTATCGCGCGAATGATCTGTAGCTTCTGTTATGAAAAAGATTACTCCAATTAACGGAAGTAAGTGTCGCTCGTCTCTCTCACTTATGAACCATCTCAAAGGTTCCTTACGCCACTTGTAGCCTCTTTCGCGACGAGGCAGCACGGTTATCGCTAATATACATTAAGTAATCAGTGCTTTGAATCTTCAGCGACATAATGTTTATATTCATCCCATTTGAACAAACCAAGGCCTTGTCATTTTAATTTTTAATTGGTTTGATATACAGATGTGTCCGCCCTGCTCAACCAGTGATTTACTACTTTATACATGCAGTACGGCTGACAACGAAGTACCAGGTAAGTCTGACGTACTGAGTTGTTTTTCAGCTCTACGGCTATTTGTGGTGCCTAGGTCCAGTAGGACATTATCGAAAAAGTCACGAACGCATCTCACGAAATGGGTTCTCGTGGTTGGGTTATATCATCAACAGTTTAGCAAAAGAGCGTACAGTAAAGCACAATCTTTATTATCCAACTCGTTAATTACCATGCTACAGGCACGCTAGCGTTTATGAATCAAAATTCCACATCGTGTGCACTTCTGCCCGGTTTATTTGTGTGATCGACGCCTTCTGTCGTGGAGGTTTCCACCTGCCAATCTCCATCCGTTGGTCTGGGTTCTTTGAGGGATTGTTCGTGCGGTTGTTCGTGTTGTCCGAAATATGTTCCCCATGGGCTTTGACCGTATCCTGCTACCCTGTCGAGATGTTCTTCTGAGTGTCGAAATAATCGTGCCTCCGATTTGGTCGTCTATACTATTTTGCCTGCCTCATCGCGCCCGTTAGTCTGATCCAATCGAACGATGACTCACCCGGTTGCCCACGGTGTCCCCAATGCGCTCGCTGTGGGTTTTAGGACATACTTCCCTCGCGTTGCGCTATTCCGCCGAGTGTTCGAATACTCGCACCTCCGGCCTGATAATCCACCACAAAATGAGTGCACGCGATTAAGGAAGTGAACAACAATGGCACAGGTTGCTTTCCGTCCGCAACCAATGGATTTTATATTTTGGTGGGCGGGATTGCACAGTCAGGGGGACGATGCGTTATGTTTAAATCACTTGATACAACATGAGAATAACCACTATTTATTATTGGTCACTACGGTGATCTCCCCACCGATGAACCAACTTCCATGTTCTATAACCAGCTGTTGGTCGCACTACAAAGCGATTGTGTGATAGGGTGCATGAACACCATCCTTCATGGTCGAACAGTGGTGTGATTAAAACGGTTTCAAGCGCGACTGTTGCTCACATGACCAACTCCAATCATTGTCAGTAAGAATGATGCTATTCAGATTGTCTAACGAGTGTCAAGTGATTGAACAAAAATGTTGAGATTCCAACTGATGACCGTTGCCGAGGTCGTTAGTATCTGATTGCTTAACCCCGACCTCTGCACTCAGAACAAATTCTTGCGGACTATTAATCTCCTCTGGCTCACAAACAATCGAGCCGACGGTTTGCAACAGTGACTGCGTAACTGATAACAAACACCGTCTCTCTGACTCATCCCAATTACAGTCTTTATATTTATTGTGTTGTAATTAGCCTGATGTTCGAACACAGAAAATATTTATCTGTCTTACTGTGTTCTCTAACAAGATGGGATTTTCGTGGTACGTTCTTAACTTACCGCAATTGGTTCAATGGTAGCGAACAGAAACTAACTGTACAAACCCAACTGTACTGATTTAGCCTCATCTTCATTTTTGTACGAGTATCGAAAGACACAAAGCACAGTGATTTTTTGTGTAATTTTCTCAGAAAATCCGAATAAATAGCAACCAGCAGATACTCAGTCAAGGGCCAATTAACTGTCACTCGCCTACCTGCAGACGCACTTGTGGCAAAAGCTATCATCGAGAACCCAAACTATAAAATTAATGTATAGCTGACGATGGATCTTAGTGATTAAAGTTTGCGTGCATACTTTTGGTGTTAACCCTGCTTCGTTTTTTCGATTGGAATTACCTTACAGGAATTCCCTCAACGCTGCTACAGATCTCACGAGTATGGGGTCAGAAACCATTTTGAACACGCCAGTCAGTGAATTAGCAGTTCATGCCAGTCAACCCACTAGTTTGTCATATAAATAATATGGACATTGAAGTTCAACTGATTGATTCTCAGATGACCATTAAACTTGACGAAAATTCCGTCAACTCATAACCTGCCTTTGACTTGGCTAGTTGTCCAACGGTTGACATTTTCGAAGGCCAAAAAAGGAGATCCGATTAAAGCCCAACATTCTCTGTGCACACACATATGCACACAACAGACACTCACCTGTTTATAAGAACAGTTTTTCTGCCATTTTACACACACACTCAGGCAGAAAGCGGCTACAGACGAAACCTTTCTGGGTTTGGTATGTTTCATCGTTTTGTGTCCACGACCAACTACTACGCATCCAAGTTGGTTACCCGCCTGAGTGTACGTGTACTTGACATCGACAGATAGTGATTCATCGTTTTTCCTACCCAAGTACCTCCACCCTTCTTCACCATCATCACCACCATCCTCCACATGGTCATTCTACTGGCATCTATTGTTGACCCACTGGAAAACTGCATAACTCACCGGGAAGTGTTACCAACAGATTCTAAACAGCAGGTCGTTAAATTGGTCAGTCTCTGATAGAATGCACTTTTTTCGATCCCAGAGATTTTGTAATATAAAAAAGACAATCGGAAGCAATGAAACTACAACAGCCAACCATCGTCACTCGAGGCTTGATGATGAAAACGTTAGAATGTTCTAACATTCGAGACAAGAAAAATATGATTCATACAGTTAAGCATCCATTCTGTGAGTGAGTGGCAAGATTGTTAATCGTAGTCACACGATTTTGTCAAGATTATTTATGATGTCGGTAAACAAAAGTAGCACATCGATGAGAACTCTGAGTCAATTCATGTATCTTCTGAAAATTGCAGGGTAACGATTTGAAACTATCAGTGTGGTATGATAAGCCGACTGTACGAAGGGTATTATATTCCGGGCTCCAAATCTCGTCCCTCGGATTAAGCCAGCATCTACCTCGGCTACCCGATTGTGTTCTTAAGATGAGTTCTCTCTCTTTCACATACACATTTACCTCTTCCACCAAATTCTTAGACTCAACATGTGAGCAAACAAATAAAGTATTTTAGTGAAGTAGAACCGTATTGTTCGCGCCCTGATAACATTTATTTCCCTACGTGGATTCTGTTGGTGAACAGTGGTCAAGTAAACTGAAAGACTGACTTGACAGGAAAACAGCACCTGATAGATTGCACCATTAAAACATCTGACTGGCAAAAATACTGAGAATAAATGGACTGCATATGAGGATGTGTATTAAACATTGTTTGAAGTTTGGCGATGACAAATATTCTTCTGAAAATGGTTGAGAAACAAAACCGTCCAACGGAGAGAGCGGTAAGCTGTTGAGAAACACAGGTGCATAAACTTGCTTTAAGCAAGTTCTACCGACGTTAGTTCTCCTTGCATACATTTCGGAACCGATCATACGTTAACAACCTAAGTTGTAGAGATTTCGGTCCATAGACAGCATGAGACGTTTAAGTTACAGGATGAAATTTCATCATCACAGTGCTCCAAAACTATTGTGACTGCGCAGTGACTGCTGGACCAGAGGCCAGTCCTTCGTTGACCAATTTGTTAAATGTAAGTCATGTGGTTTTGTTCAGGATATAAGTCAGTAAACTTGATTTACTAACCAATCTGACAAGCTTGTAAGGATCTCAACACAGACACAGAAAAACAAAACAGATTTTTTAACCAAAAAAATCAATTAGCAATCTAGAGCGGAGGGTTGGTGAGATGACCAATGAACATGAAGAAAGGTGAAATATCAAATTGCAACCGTAATGATTTCCATTTGACACCAATAGTGATTTGTTTCCAGTGAATGCTCTAGTTGATGGGAAAGTTGTGAGTAGAAGCGACAAACTGCATTTGAATGAACAATGGCGTTTGGATCCACTTACTCACATTAAACTATTAATCCTTGGGAGGATAAGAAATGTGACCAATTTGTAAAAGATGCAACACATGTTCCCTACTACTCACAGTTGATTAGAGAGTAACTGGAGTAGAATCCTTCAAGGATTCCGATTCGTAAGGTTAACGTCAAATTGCGTTTATAGGTACGCTCACAAATTTACATTTATATTCGAAGATCGTTTAACAGCTTGGTTAAATGAGTTTATTTCACATTTTGAACGATTTAGGAACCGCTTTCTCACACTTTTCAACATCGCTAATATCGATGATTTTGGATTCGTCAGCGCCTTTAAAAATACCCCTGAATTTGCGCATGTTTAAATCCCTCTAGAATATGTATTGCAAGAAATGATGGCTTATACACAGCTCGATTGTGGTTCTTTCTTAAATCATTCTGTGTTTTCCAAACTCATACTAATATTCTTTTGAAGGATCTAATGTGCTTTTTGGTAATTTCGTGTACTAATATCCTGGATAACTTTCCCAAGTTTGTCTGTTGACGGTGTGGACAATAATACACTTTTATAAATTATCCTTTGTGGGTGATCTAATCTGGATACATGTTTTAAAAAGGAAAAAATGTGTTACACATTGTTAAGACTTAAAGAGTGATAGTCACGAAGGTTTCAACTTTGTATTTGCAAGATTCAGGTGGGTATAGTGAGAAAAGCGAAATTTGAGGCACCAATAATCAGCCAGACAATTCGATCAGCTTTTAACCAAAATGTGCAGAAAGTCGGGTGAAAACCGGAACTTAACTACGGTTGATAGCATAGGTGGAAGAGAAAGTTCATTTTTCGCATTTATAGGTATAATCTTCGAAACATCTCCGAGATTCCTTGTTGCCGAGGGTCGATGCTGGGTGCGTATATATGTAAATATACATCAGTCCCTCTGGAAGCTCCTCTAAACTTACAATTCCACTAGGAAAACTACTTTATTTTCCTCTATCAAAGTTTTTGCAGGGATTTAAGAATCTAAAGTGATCAGGTCCAGATATATCTACGAAACACACACAACTAGGACGGTCACTGTGATTATTAAACAATTTTATTCCGAAATACCTGGAGTCCACTCTAAACTTTTCAGCTAGTGTCATAATAAATCACCTAACCACAACTGTCGTGCACATCTAGTACAGTTATCCCACTGACTTCAAGCAACGAAATTTTGTTACTGTGCTGTATTTCAAAGTTTTCAGCAGTTCTTGATGACTGAACACGGTTCATGATTCGTAGCTTACAAGTATGTTTCCAATCCTGATAATATTCCCAAGCGATTTTAATTCTGATGAACAACACAGAATAAATGAAGAAGTTATCAAGATTTAGCCCGGTATGTTACCGAAGTTATGGCAATATGAATAGAAACTGTATCTGTTTGCCATTATCCAGACAACGTAACTTTTGGAACGATATACAGGATGCATCTTCACCTGCATTATAATGAAAGCAATAAGTAGATCGTCAAAATGTCTTGATTAATTTTGACAAAAAGGCTGGACTGATTTCTCAATATAAATCAGAGTGTATTTGTCAGTATCAGCTCGCAACTGAGTGCTCACCTTGAATTAAGTATCCAGGCTAACCACCCGTGTTCTGTTAGGGAAGTTGAAACTGTTGAAAGGGCACAACCGAAGTCCACAAAGCGGATTATAGTTGACGGTACACCACTTTACCTGAAGTGGCTGCCTAAAGAGGGACAGTTTTCATTGTGTCATCTGAATATTGGGGAAGACATCATCCTAACATATATAGGGTCATCGTTCGACCCAGTCATTCGTTGCAACCCTTAAGTTGTTCTCAGGCAGACAGTTATCTCATGCTGGACCTCATGCTGTTACTATTTGATTAAGTGTGCCTGCGGTGTATTTGAAAAGCTGTGTTTGGGGTTTCGTGTGGCACACTTTCCCTAAACTTTTTCAGTCGCAATCGCAATAGTGTTAGCATTCTGGATCTGAATCATTTCATGGGTTTCTCCTAATTTCTTTATAGTCCATAGCCATTTAAGAGACTCATGAATAATTCAAATATGAACAGTCCCATTAGTTGTCAATTATTCCTACATAAAGCTTCAGGCTCAGCGGAACCAAATACGAAGGTTTTCCGTACGGTCTGGACGTGTTAATTTTTCATGACTCAGTCAATCGGGATCGAAGGGATGCACTTACATAATTGTATGTGCACGTAATTACGCCTCGATTGAAATTAACCGCTCGCTTTAAGCTTACGTAGCACATTGGCAACGAATTTTTATTAGTAAAAGTCTGAATTGGCTGCCCTTAACTACTAAAGTGGCCATATTATCAGAGTTTTCTCAGTAAGACAGAGGTTTTCAAGTAGTTTTTTGCAGCATCCGCACATCATGTGAGTACCGTGGACTCATACTTGATTAGCTGTATCACTATCACCACCATATCTCTACGAATGAACTCAATCATCTTAGAGGAGAAAACATTACGACACTAGACTTTCTGCTTAAATTTCGTACATACAGGTATATGTAAATACTTGTTTACGGTGTGGGTTGCTTGTGTATATCGATCAGACGATTCCAAACATATTCGACTTACAATACATGGTGGAGTGTCAGAGTTCTGAGGCGGTGTGATGGTCTCCGAATAGATGGGGTCAAGGTCACCACCGCGAGCTGATGTCTCACAAGGTTGCAAGAAAGGTACATTTGCTTTCGTTGGTTGGCGAGCCAGTAATAAGTTGGCCGAGTGTTGACTCTTTTGGAACAAATCTATCACTTGTTTACGCGACCGCACAAGCTCACCGTTGATTTTGATGATGCGATCACCTACCATCACGTTGGCACCATTGGAGGCCACGCTGTTCGGTTCAATCTGTTGGGTTAAGAAGATATGGACAGCAAGTAAGATTTGAAGTTGGGACACCAGATTGGAAGTTGAAACAAATTGTGCGTACAAAAATATCATCCTATATAAGTTATACTGGTTTGCTTGCCGAGTACTGGTAGAGATGAAACTGTAGATAGTATTCGAAACTCCTTACAATTTAGTGATCTACAAACGAACCTTGTTGATGTATGTTTCATCTCTGCTGAGTTTATAATGACAGCAAACAAAATTTGTTTGAAACTAACCGCGTTTGGGGTGTGGTTGCACAGTAAACATTTGTGTTTACCACTTGTTGACGAGACAAAGCGCTCGGAACATATTTACTCATTACGCCTGTTATGCAATCAAGGATATGGGATTAACAGTGTTGCCTAGCTTGGTGAATAAATGTCAGAAAACTAAATAGGTAGGTCAAATGAAAATCACATCATCAGATGCATTTGCAGTTGCAGCCAAAAATCGTTTGTACCACAGACACATGTTGTGTTGATCTCTATTTCATGTGAGTACACGTAACACACATATTTGTCGAAAATGTAAACTATTGACAGATTGAACTTGAAAAGCAGCCAGGCAAACCACATAATAAAGTGGTTGCAGTACAGACTATAAATTGGGCACAACAACTTCGAGTGCTAATCTCGCGTGGCTTAAACGAATGCACATGCAATACTTCGTCCTCCCTAGCTTGTTGTACTTCTACTGACGTACACTGGCGGAATATTAGCTCATCTAGGACGAACAATACAATTTATCAGTTGTACGGGTGTTGCAGCAACCGTCATTCAAGTGACCACTGATGAGTGCTGGTGATGCAAGGTTTTTACAGAAGCGGTAGTTGATAGTCATAAGTTTTACAATAAAAAATAAATTTCGAGTAGGTTCGTTTCAAGATAGATCATAGAGATTGAACATCATCCACAACTGGTCGCAGCTGTTGCATTTCCATAGACCTTACAGTTGGCCCATTTCGAACATAGGAAGAATTAGACTCGCGTTTCGCCCACATTGGATCTAGTCATTAGTGCACGTTGTGAGTGATGTTCAATCTATACGAAAACCAAAATCCCCTACTACTAAGGTGAATCAATTTGAAAATCGTCTTCTCACACCGCTGAAAGAAACCAGTAGCTTTCCCATGCTATGTTCTAACTACAATAGTCAATTCTATTGTTGTTCGCATTATAACTTATCGCATGGTTTTAAATGCAACGGCTACTGTACGAGCACTTAGTAACATTTTCGAAACCATTGAATGCGCGTCATGTTTGCATAGTATGCTGGAAGACTACAGGCGGTTGAACAGCGCGGGCTGTTCAAACGCAATTCGCACTTAGAAAGTTGACATACCTAATGCTTGTGCTTTATGAAGAATCCAGGCTTCTCCTTGATATATGAAGTAAAGCTATATCTACCAGTCGTGTTGTTTCTAATACAATTATTCCCTTTTGTGGTGACCACTTTTCTAATGCATGAACGTTCAAAGAGGTCTAGCAGATTCTTCTTCGTTTTCTTTATTATTCATAAGATACGTTCACGTTTTGACAGCTTCCGTGAGAAGTGTTGGACACAGTCCTCAGCCGAGCTTCATAAGCGAGAAACAGGTTAAATTTATCTCAGGGTTGTTTATGTAACAACCATCTTCGTACAACCAATGCTTGAGTGAACTAATCGCGCTTGGCCCTCTCGAAACCCTGATTTGATCTCCTGCGTCCTGTAACACTAGTCAGCGGAAAAGTCCTGAAGAGTGAACTCACAAGAGATTAAACAAAGAGAGGACAGAAGATGCTCGTAGATTTGTACATCGCTTGGCCACCCAGTGTGCAGACATGTTTTCGATCTAACAACATCAGGTAATAGGAGGAGAGTAAGAATGACAGAGCAGAGTCATTAGGTCGTCCGGCAGCAGTAACACTGAGAAAAAAGACTGGGCATTTCGAAGCCGATGGAAGTAACAGACTTTGGTTGCAAGACGCTCTTCTGAATGAAAGGAAAGTCCTACATACACCCGGATGTATTTACGACTATTTGAGCAGTCGAGTATATCAGCGCTTCCTTCAAACACGCAACAGAGATGTACACCAGTTAACTGATAATCTGACATTATCAGCGTTGAAAATGACTATCAGAGCGCGTTCACAGTTTGTTCGCCTTTCAGTGTGTTTAAGCACTAAAGGCTGACAATTTTGAGACCAAAAATACTTGACGACAGTAAATTAAACATTACTCACAGCTGATTACAGATTTCTCCATTCTGCGGACATCTTAACCATTCCCTTGTAAAATAAAGCACTGGGTTCGAGTTTCGCTGTTGTTAGAGCTCGTCAGAAGTGCCATCGTCGGAAGTGAACTGTGACCAAACTTCAATATACCTACTACTGCACCACTGTCATCCGCTGGGCTACCAGAACGAGAAAGCCAGAACAACGTCCACCTGACCGACGTTAAGTAATCCTAATTTATCGTGAAAAGGTTTTGTGCAAAGAAACGACAATATCTACGGTTCTTATTGGGCAACAGGCGTTTTGAGTTTCATTGACCCGTTTGCTGTTAGGTCCATATGGTATTGCCTTAAGCAACTAGTTTGATCAAGTCCGATAGGTGTTCAAACAGCTTGTTTTAATCGCCACTTCTTAAAATGGAATTCGGTATAGCAGCTAATCGCTGTTTTGACCTCCCGTGATTTCAACGGAAACACCTCGCGCGTGAGCTCTTGTTGAATGAACATTTTCCAGTTACGAAACCGCCCCAGTTTGATCTCATTACAACCGCTGACTTCACATTAAACACAACCTAACTGTCAGATGAAAAGGTCCAGCTATAGGAGCGCGGAAACCGCGAGCATGTGTGAATGCCGTTCTGCTAACAAAAATTAAAATCCCCCATATGTATCCGTAGCTTGGCGACAACGTTATAGACGAAAAATCAAATACCCTGATGTAAATAATCTCCTCCTCCTCTAATACGCCACACAACAACAAAACAAACATGAGGCCAGAAGGCGGATAACAGTTTGGTTATATTTCCATGACGTTTAACCTCTCCAGTGCGTTAGATTTTTGTTTTTCTACGGAAGCATTTTGCTGAAGTTTCTGCCAATACTTTACAAGCTGCATCCATGTTCCAATGCCATCTCAGCTGAGTGGTGCTCACCTTTGTTCACATACACATTTGTGTTCACGTTGACCAGTTGGTTTTGTAATCAAAGTAGTATAAGAAAAGGTTACGATTAATCATTGTAAGTGGGTTATAAACACCGACTGATCATGATCAATCACAAAAGTACGCGTGAGAGACATGCAGCCAAAGCTTTATTGAATCGACAGATTGTACTGTTCTTGTATTGTTGCCTACTGAAATATGGACAGCAGCTACACATCATGTTTGCACGTTGGCTGCTTGGTGTTGAGTCGTTGTGTTGTGTTATCTATAGTGTTCCGACTCGTTATTCGAGGTGGACAAATGTTTGTTATACTTCAGCAGTTGCAAACCCCAATTAACCGTTTTTGTTAAACTTCAAATTTCTGTTTACCTAACAGTCGAATCAACCTGAACCCTCGCCTATTAAACGTATATCTCTTATTATATCAAGTTTTACATTCTAGCGATTCAGTGATTCATTTCTCACCCTTGTGATTTTGTTCACACAAATCTTGCAAACTGTGATGCGGTCGACTTCGGAGTTAGCCATCTGTCAGTTCTATTAATGAAATACAACCAACTGGACTCTCTTGATACACTGGATTAACAGTTAAGTTAACTATGAAAGCACTTGTAGACAAACCTTAAACCAAAAGCACTCGCCTGATCACTTCAGCCTCAACCGTTTGTTACTGGTTTGTGTCTTTTCGCTGTGGTTCAGCGGACAATATAATAGCAGTTTGCCTCAGTAAAACGTAAAGGACCGAATGTTTTGGTGAATTAACTGGATGATATGTGATTCGTGCTTTATTCATTATGTTGTCCGTATCGGGCAGCAATAACGGCTTCTTAAAAAGAAACTGCAGGCATAAGAATGCTTCCAGGGTAGACACATTCATGAGGTATAACCACGATTACGCATGGGTGGGACTGGTTGGAATATAGCATCATGTGACTTGGATTGTCATTTAATTTAAGGAACGTAGAAACGTGTGCTGAAAAGTGGAACGATATATCGATCCTCTCTCATATTCAGTCGGTTGAGGATGTACCTCTCCCACTGTGAGCGGTAAGTTTGGCAAATACTGGAACTAAACGATATTATACATTACAACCATAATTCCACATGATGTGCTGAATGTTTTACCATAGTCTTTAGCTCCACTAAACTCCCTGAGGTTGGAGATGAAACACAACGTAGACCATCAGAGTGTTGACAAACCGAAGAGTATATCTAAAATCATTGGGGGTATTGATTTTAGAGGACTGTACACAAAATACCATAATTAACTCACTTCGCCTACGTAAACATCACAAGGATCATCCGGATTTTTTCCGTTCCGATAACACAGAGTCAGACCAAACTTGTCTTGTAAACTCGAACGGCGTAGGTTAACTTCCTGCAATGAAGCAACAGGTGGCAGTTGAAGGAGTAATTTCTCATCTTACCTCTTTACATGCGCAATGACAACAAACAAAGATTTCGTGTCTAGTTTATGTCCATATTTGTTAAGAGAAGTCAGGTTAACATGTGATTACCGTATGCACCTCAACAACGAGTTAATGGAAATTTAAAAAAAGCCGGTTTTTGGTGCTAAAGTCAGTGTAAAATAATGATGGTAACCATAAATTGTGTCACGTAAAGGATAATCTTATAATCACAATCACCAAAATGGATCATTTGGGCTGGGTATATATACATATGTATATAAGCTGTTCATTCGTAGAGAGGAAGTTGTTCACAGTTGACCAAAACGTTTTTAGTCGGATGGACATTTAAGTCGGCTGTCCTCACAGAACCCCTATACTCGAGTTTCATTTACTTTACGACAAATCAATACTATATGTCGGTCACGCTACCGGAACTCAAATCCCGGTCCACATTCCAACAAAGAATTAGTTCTAACCTGTGCGTCAATGACTTCCTATTAGAAATGAATGAGTTATCATACCGAAACGATCAGCCACAGTAAGTTCACAGATCCGGGTCATTGACCTGAGTTGGTGGAAGACTTACTGTCTTACTTCCTGGAGGTTGGAAAGTTTGGGATTTACTCACAATTAAATTTGCCTGAGCATTTAGACGTGGTAGTTCCACGGTGGTTAATGTGAGATAAATGACGAATCTAGCTAACACGGCTGCCTGAACAGAAAGTGGACCGGTATTAAGTTTCTGGTGTTAGTGGAGGCAGGTACTACATGTGAGTCTTAACAAAGTTCAGTGACGTTTGTCGATATCGGCCTGATGCAAAACTTATGGGAATTTGAAGGAGGTGTTCAACTTACTTCAGTTAAACGCCTTACTGATCACCAGTAATCAGCTGATTTCACCGAATCTGTTTAATGACTACGATAAACATTGCCGATACCTGGTACGCCATGCTTTAAACTTCCAGGGCAGAATTGTAACAGATAAGCACTGCACTCGTTACCAGTCATTGGCTGGTTGTTTTAAGCGTGTGCTCCTAAAAGCAAGGTTTTGATTTGTCCAAATAGGGTGTCAAGAGGACGTCAATATGCTACCTTGTTCGACAAGTCTGACTGCTTTTGTTTAGTGGCGCTAACAGTCAATCCGATGTTACAGCGGAACAAGGAGAAAAACAATTATTATATGTTCAGTTTAGACATGACCCAACATTGATTGCACCTGTCGCATTCCAACTGAGTTTTCAGTCGGCTAGTGACAAGGGCGTAAATATAGTTTCTTGTGGCACAAATCTCCCTCTTTAGAAATTCAGTCACCAGTATTTTCCATTAAACGTGACTGGCGTGAATTAAGCACCACTCCCAACTGCCCACGGCTCTCAAATTCTCATGCAATTTCCAGTCACCGCGTGTAGATAGAATGCGTTGGATTTTTGATTCATTATTGCTGGAGTTCGCCAATAGTGCAGTTCCTTGCCACCTTTACGATTAGAACGCAACTCACACTTTCAGGAGGCTTGTGAGTTGATCACTACACGGTTGACTTCACATCAGTCAAGGGTGATTTATTTTAGATAAACGCTTAGCCACGCGAATGTTAGCGAATTATATCGGGTAACAACAAAGGCGGCGAGGCATCTTAAGAAGTTGTTACTTTCAACGTAATTGCGACGAAATAGATTACAGGTTAGCAACACGACCAGGAGTGCCTCAAGCTGGGTTTATTTCGGGGGTTAGAAGTCTGCAACTTCAAGCCTTTAACCACAGTGCTTCGAACAATTTGGGATCCAAGAGTGGACATTTGGGGTAAGGGATCAATGACTTGAGAACGTGTGCCCATTCGGTTTCTTCAAAGGAATGTCAGTAGCTAAACTGAAGTACTGAAGGCATTCAACTAACTGGACGATTACTGTATATGGTGTTACTTTTCCCTGCGGAACCAGTTGAATTGGCCGGACCATCGGAAGCTTATCTGAAGAGGTTCATGATTATCGCTCAGCTTTGTTTTACACTGGCGTAACAAAGTCAAAAACAGCGCCACACTATTAAACCTGCTTGATTCTAACCACCCTGTTAATTCGATAGAAGCAATTTGTTCAGCCGATCAAGTTGAGAATATCCAGTCGAACATAGAGAATAACGGGATTCAGTCCCCCAGTCGAGGTCATACGAATTCGTCTGTTCAATCTGCCACTTTTGTCCTAATAAGCGTTTACTTCACGTTTCAGAACTATCATAGTCATCCACTCACCGCCTAAACTTGTAAATATCTCAAAACGTGGCGAACAAGCTCGTTTTCGTTGTATCATCTTCAGGCCAGATACAACACAATAAATATGAAATTAGTTGTCAAGTCAGGATTTTTGTGAAATTTAATACAGTGTGAATCTAACGTCATTTTGGGATTACGAACATGGTTACTGTGGTGCCGTGTCAAGTGTTGCAACCACGCAGGCCATGGTAACTTCAGCGCTTGAACAAAAGACTTCTGCGCACACAGATTAGGATTTCGCAGGCGGATTCCGATCGCCTCCGCAGCAGCCAAGATGTGACATTTCACACCTCTGGTGTGAATTCGTGTGACACGGTAGATCGGCTTGAATGCGACATCCACATTGTCTCTGTGACCCGTATCAACAAGGTGGGCCAAAATTTCGTTGTTGTCCGGTTGTCAGCCACGCTAGGTGATGTTCGCGTATTCTCTCCGACAAGCGCCTTGTTGTGCGACCAATGTAACTTGCTCCACAGGAACAAGCGAATGAATAGATACAAAATGAGGTAGCACTACTGGGCACTGCATCTTTGAGTTGAAGACGTATGGCTGGCTTAGAGGAGAACGTTAGTCTTAGTTGTGCAGCGTGGAACGTTCTCATCAGAGTCGTGTCGAGCCTTCTGGTCAGCGATACGCTTGATAATTCGCCCTTGTAAGGCAAATTCATATAGACGGCTTTCCGCTCGACAGAAAACTCGCGGTCTTCCGGTTCCCTACATTGCATGTTTCGAGTTAGGAATTTCGCTGGATATCCGTTTGCGCGAAACGTTTCACACAATAACTTCAGCTCACTCTCTAGCGTATCCTCAGTACAGATTTTATAAACTCGATTCGTTAAACAGCGTATCTAGTTCCGTTTCTGTTTCATAGGAACAAAGCTGTGAAAATGGACATATTGTCCATTCCACGTCTGCTTCCTATGAATGCCTCGTTGAATCGATCCATCGGGACGTTTCAATAATGCAACATCGAGGAAAGCCAGTTTCCCATCCTGTTCTATTTCCATAGTGAACTGCAGTTTCTTGTGAGCTGAGTTGGCTAGTGATAACAGGCAGTCAGTATCAGTGTTGCTATCGACGATACAGAAGATATCATCTACATAACGTTTATAAAGCCCGCATTGATCTATCAATCCTGTCAGCCTTGTTTGTTCTATCATGCCCAAGAAAATGTCAGCCAGCAAAGGGCCTAGTGGCGAACCCATTGCAACCCCAACTTTCTGGCGATAGATAGAAATGTCGCATCTTGGCTGCTGCGGAGGCGATCGGAATCCGCCTGCGAAATCCTAATCTGTGTGCGCAGAAGTCTTTTGTTCAAGCGCTGAAGTTACCATGGCCTGCGTGGTTGCAACACTTGACACGGCACCACAGTAACCATGTTCGTAATCCCAAAATGACGTTAGATTCACACTGTATTAAATTTCACAAAAATCCTGACTTGACAACTAATTTCATATTTATTGTGTTGTATCTGGCCTGAAGATGATACAACGAAAACGAGCTTGTTCGCCACGTTTTTGACTTCTGATGAAATCTCCGGGTATATTTGAACAGTTGTAAATATCTGTTGTTCAAATGATTTCTCGGTTGTGGCTTGACACTGATTTGACTGATCTTTATGAATATGGATCAACTGGTCATTCCATTATTGATTCTCATGTGAACTAGTGATTTCAGTGTGATATGTTCAGCCTAATGACGAATTGCTGAGAACTAGTTTGTTAGCTACACTGTTTTTCACGACTACGCTGAGAATGTTGTCACGGTAACTGGTTGCTATCAGTCAGTTCCGAATTTTGCGGCAATCAAAGGTAAAGTTCGTGAAACTTATTAATTCTAACTTCATGTAACTTGTTGTACAAATATTTCTCCTCAACACTTCCACTACCCAACAAAGCGTTTAAACACGAAACTTTTGTGCTAAAAATCTAATCATAAATACACCCAATTTATGAGTCGTTTGAACCATACTTGACTAGTTCATCAGTATGGATAGTGATGTGGACTGGCCTAGAATCGTCTACTTTTCGGTGCCTTATTCAGTATTTATCCTAAAATGCTGTAGCATTTAATGGGCATTTCAGATTTTTGCGTTATGTGAACAGCTGGTAGTTGAGAAATAAAACGTTGCAATTTTTGAGATCATCCCGATGATCCTCCGAAGTTGGCTTCATTATTTCCTACATTTCTAATATGACTCACTCTGGTGCAATCTCAAACAACTTTTAGGGAACATTTTATGGTTGTTGAGATGCTTACCATTACCAATAACTGGATGGTTTCTCAAAAAATGCTAATTATTAGACTGCTAACCAGATTGTTTAATGACCACTAGCTATCGAATGAACAGTTACGGAAACAAAATAATTGCTTTTTTCTATCCTGTTGCTTGAAGGCTTGCCACGAATTGGAACAGTATAATGTTAGCAGTTCTGAAATGGCAACGAAATCACTGTAGAATATTCCCGAGTTTTTCTGTGAGCCGTACTAGAAAGTTATCAATATCCTATCAACGAGTGTTCCATAGACTGCTGGAGATTAACAAGAAGTAGTGTACAGTCACGTGAGATTTATTGTGAATTTTGTGAGTTGGATTGTGTAGAACATCTCATGCGATTTATTGTCTGTTGCCAGTTCTCTCTGTTGAGTGAATGTTTCCTTCAACGAGAGAGTCATAACTCCAGTTCCTTCGATTTACTTCCAGAAGCAAACTTTCAAGACCAGGCAAGAGTTAGGTTGACTAAAAAAAATCAGGTATATCGTGATCAACACACTGTTCGAAAATCAAATTACTTTTTCGTGCTGTACACAGAGGTTACTTCCTCCTGTCGCACTCAAGTGGACGTTTTCTCATTTTCGACCCCCAGTGTTGTAAATATCTAAACGTTTTCACAATTTTGAGTAGAGAGCCAGAATATTACTCAGTTACTAGAGGCAGCCAAATGTTACACTCTGTTTTGAAGCAAAATTCTGTTTTATAAGCTGAAAAGTCTAGCAGGGACTTTCAAAAACAGACAATTACAAACTTGTGCTTTTGTGTGCACTCAGTCTCTGGTGAGATGGTAAATCAATTGTTGTTTGCGAGATCCAAGTAGTCGTCTCGGACAGGAGACGTCTGTCCGTCTCAGTAAATCACCAACCAAATTGACAGATTTCACGTACGTATACCCATGCGTAATGAAATCTCTCATCGTTCCGATGAACTGAGAAACGTCATTTGCTAACCATAATACAGGTATATGGGTTTCCGTTACCAGGGTGATAACGCGTTAGAGTTTCCAAAAGCGCAGACTAGACAACATGGTTTGATATGGACAAAAATGACCACCCTTGCGATATAGTAAACAGACGGAACGATGACGTGACTGTGGTACCATGAAGTGAGATGTATGCGACATTCATGCTGCTGGGGCTATATCATTTTAACTCTTGTTAGACCTTAGATCTTGTACCCTAGACTTAAGGAAATCACAAAAATAAGTTATTTTTCCAGCCAAATAAGGGAGTTGGACGTGCACCGTTTTTCGCCCGAATTGTCTTTTTCAACAGGTAGCGATGACTAAAAGCATTTGCTAACAGGATAGAAGCATTGCCAACAAATTGGATGTTACAGTGTCGTCAGCGCTATTAAATCCGGAGGGGGAACATGTTTTTAACGATAATCCCAAATACGCATATAACCATGCGCACCGTGCAAGTTGCTAAAGTTATGTACGGGTTGACTAGTTGTTTGTTTTAGTTTCTGACTAGTTGAAATCGTCCGGGTTAGCTTTTAACCTAGCTCTCACACTTTTGACGAATCAACCCAACAGGAGAATGCTTTAAAACAGAATCAGTAAAGAATTTCTTATAACTTATGCTGGTACGTAAGGTGAGGTGTTTTCAGGAAGGAACCAAGCACGATGCGGTTATCAATACGAATTTGCCTTATGAGCCCGCTGGCACGACCGCCTTAGTAACGAATGTTGTCAGTGGTTAGCATCAGGGGCATGGCGCTACTAGGGTTAAGAGTTTGCCGGTTAATGTAATGTTTATCCTCACGTTTATCTTCTAGGTAAAGTATTCATTCGTCGCTGTATCCAGTCTGTTTTGTTTTGGACACGTCCTGCTTCTAAGAATTGTTTATATATGAGAGTAAGGTCTCATTATATTATTAAGTGTCCGGAGTGAAGCATACAACTGAAAAATGACTGGCGGTTAACTGCTTTTAAATTTTGTTCGCAGTCGTCATTAGGTTAGCCGCATTTTGTGCATTAAACCATGCTTAAGTTAATTGCTTTCCGTTTGTTTTAACTAAGTCCGAGGTTAACTAGATTGACTGGTTGTACATGTACGCATTTGCTCGAACCGATTAACTGAGCCAACATGAAGCGACTGTTGATCACAAAGCTCATCTACTATACCTTCGGAGACGGCCGACGTAGGTCATGAAAGCTCATGGTCAACACAATGATCGATACGAATTCTCTGATTACATTAGCCAAATACGTTGTCGACTGTTTACACCACGCTCCCTAACGAGTCAGCGGTTTGTCGAACGAGTGTTCAAACTGTTAATTTTCTACACCCACATCTCGCGAGTGTACCCACTAGATGAGATCGACGCACGTGTTTCAATGAATTGGCCAGAGCTTTCAGCCAATCTATTCCGAAAATAATCGATTAAGTCGAGTTTTGCTCCTATTAAATCTCGTCGCCACCGTGACGATGAGTAGTGGGGGATTTTGGTTTACATATAGATTGAACATCACCCACAACAGATCGCAGCTGTCACATTCCCATCATCAGTAATCAAGCTACCGCTCGACAAGTGGATGATTTTTGCGATTTCAAATTGAAGAGAAGTCCTAGTCGAGGGATCATCGATTGGAGTTAACAGACAGTAACTGTGTCTCCTCTTGAGGCGATCGGGAAACCTGATCATTACTCACAAGCCAAAGTGGTTGGCTGTTCACAAATGATAATTCGATCGTACCTGATATGAAGTCAATGGCACAGTGGTCAACACGCTTTCTCATGAAAAGTGTGGTCGGTGTTCTAGGCCCGACGGCAATGGCGAGGATATGCACTACTGACGAGCTCTAGTGAAAGTAAAGCTCGAGTCTGGTACTTCCTCTGTTCGAAAGGGGCCGACTGGAAATTTTATTGGAATGCGACAGCTGCGATCAATTGTGGGTGGTCTTCAACCTGTGTGATTATCCTAGTCAAACACAGTTTTGTTCGTGTAACATGATTACTTCGTTAGCTGCTGTGGATGGCCCTACCATTTTGATTTTCTGTCAGATTGAAATAAAAAAATATCCTAACTTGCTGCAGTTGTTTAAACCGTTTGCCAGAGATTTAGCTGTCCTATGGGAGTATGGGCGACTTTTCGAATCCAGACTATGACAGCGAATGTGCACTAGTGGTAAGATCTAACAGGAGAAAGACTCGAGTGTAACGATTCTTTCTGAAGAGACGCTTTTAAAAATGTTATGTGAAAGCGAAAGCTGCACTCCAATAGAAATGATTTCTTATTTGCCACTTATTGACCGCCAAAACCGCACAAATGTCCATTTGGCTAAAATCAGCTGTCTTCTCGTTGACCAGTGGTAATTGGTTTAGTTACGATTTTAACCAGTGCATTTTTTCCAGTTTTCATGATTACAATCTTATGAGGATAAATTCCTGGAAAACGTTGGTTTATTACCGTTGTCTTCTAGTATCCACTTGATTCTCATCGGCTCCATCAGACGCTCATTGTGCGGGAAAGCTTCGAATGAATTAAGGTCTTTAGACAGTAAATCAACGACTATCTGAGCACTGTTTGTGACCACGCATTTGAAATAATTCACACTTCTTATTGATAACTAGATATCCTTACTAAACAGACTTTACACTAAGTTGTAAATGTTTTTTGCTGACTGCTGCCATGCATGCTTGGCATGTCTGGCTGAACGTTATGGTACAATATATTTGGGATGCTTTCAGTTGTAAGATGCTTCCTTAATCTTAAGTTGTCTTAACGCCCTAAACACAAGAGTTAAAAAGCAAGAATATACTTTTTGTTAATTGCGTTGTTGTTACGCGCTTGGAGTTTGATGTAATTTTAAGCTTGCCTTCACAAGCGAGAGCCAACTTTGCTTCACGTTATGAGAATTAGCCCAAGTGGGAAAATCCTTGGGGTCATAAAGTAAAGCACGACGCAGACGATAAGGTTTTGTGGTCGAAAATCGGTAACGACAAGATTATTAGCTGACGGCCTGAAATCTGAAGGCCTCTTGCTATCTTAAGAGAACTTCATTCGGACAACTGTTAGATTTGAAACAGTTCGTTCCCTTCAGAAGTTTGAATAAAACAGTTGGGAAACGAAAACTAATTGGATTGTTCAGATTTGACATTGGTTCCACACAGCCGTATGATTTGAATTGTGGATGACTTTAAATATGGGAGTTTAAAATTCCATATACTTAATAAAAAATCCAGCAAATATCGTTTTGATATGTTGGAACAAAATCGGGATATCATGCTTTTTTCATCGTCAGTATGCTCCTCCAAGCCAGTTAGAGTTCGCTAAACGGACGGTCATGTCAACCAGTTTTAACTGGGATGCTACAAAATAGTGAAGAACGGACTTGCTTTACATTACAGTTCATTACGCAAGGCATCGTTTAATTCAGAAGGCAACATACTTGACACATATCACAGTTCACTGAGTCAACGTTTGAATTTTATAGGTCTAGAAGAAGGTCGTCAATCTGTTAGAAGAGGAGAGGTTATTTCGTACATTTCTAACGGCATTCGTTGAGGATAAGTACAAGACCCTGCTTAGTGTCCTGTGAGCAATCTAATTTACTGACGGTAGTTTAATGTAAGTTCTCCATCATTATTCATCTCAACTGCGTATTCAATGGTTTCTGTATCCACAGGTCTTACCAGTTCATAATCATCTTCAATAACATACGGTCAACGGATATCTGCATCGATCTTAATACTCGAGACATCAAGTGGACGCTTACCTACCGGCTAGCAATTTAACTGCCCTAAATTTGGAACAACACACACACCCGTCAGGTGTATCAGTGGGTTTTCGTTTGATTACACAGAGTTGAAAAATTGGATCATATAAAGTTGTAAAGGCTGATTGCCTTCGTTTGCTGTAGCTGACACAGCTCACTACACGTCAGAGTTTACAGGCTCGCAGCATATTATAGTGGTCATTGTGATAGACGATGTTCAGTCAGCTGTATTTTCTTGTATAGTGCGCAAACTTTTCCGCTTAGAGTACGCTGGCCTAAACTCTGTATGAATTGTATGTACGCAGGCAAAACTTGTGGAACATTTGGGTTGACTAGCAAAAATTGCAAAATTACACAAAAGTTGCAAGTGAAGCCAGTGGAGTGGACGTTGATCGATGAAATTCAATAAGCGGGATGTTTTTTACAACATACCTCCGTAAAAATTGAACATCACCCACAACTGATTGCTGTTGTCGCATTCCCACAGATTTTCCAGTCGGCTCCTTCTGAGAATAAGCTTCAGACTCTAGTTTTGCTTTTGTTAACGCTGGGATCAATCGTGAGTGCTTTTTAATTTATATAAAAAACAATAGTATCCTACTACTTACTAGTGTTGTATGACAGGCAGTTTCGTTGGGAGTAGTATACTACTCATGAGTAGTGTATTACCCACAGGTAGCATTCAGGAACAAAAGAGCAAGCTCCGAACGCCTGGAAGACGATGGACAAGAATAGACTATCGGAATAGTGTATACGCACTATGACAGAGGCTTCGTCAAAGGGAATGACAACGTACTATCACCCGATGTATGTGAGTACATGTGTCACGTGCAGATGAGTGTACGTGTTTGTGGTTTGATTTCTGACATGAACTGTGTTGTATTTAGCCTGATGATGAAACACCGAAAACGAGCTTGTTTGCTACGCGTTTCTTCTCATGACTCAACTGGGTATATTTACAGTATTGAAACTATGCAGGAGTTTGCTCAATAAAAAAATTCTCAGGCCGAGCGTCTTTTGCGGTCACAACACCAGTAATCCAAATATCGCTCAACAAGTTAATGATTTTTGAGATTTCAACTTGGAAAAAAGTCCTAATCGATGGGCCATCGATTAAAGTTAAGATAGTCACTGTCTTCAATTTAGAAGATTGGGCAATCGGAGCATTTCTTACAAGCGAAAATGGTTGACCGTTCACATGCTATTATTCCGCCGTGCTTAATGTGAGGTCACCGGCGCAGTGGTAAACATGGTTGCCTCATAGACGGCGTGACCGTGGTTCTAGTGCAGGCGGCAGTGGCTAGGATATACACTATTGACAAGCTCTGATGAAAGCGAAACTCGACTCTGGTGGTTCTTTTCGAAAAGGGCTGACTGAAAAGTTTATGGGAATACAACGATTGCAATCAATTATGGATGATTTTCAGTTCAAACGTAAAACCAAAATCACCTACTTCTCATCAGTAACAACATAGTTCAAGCATGCAAATACACCTAAGATATCCAGTAGACAACCAATAAGAAATTACCAAGATTACTGTTACCACGTTTGACAGTAAAGCGTTTACGATAGAAAAACCGGACTCAATGCACACCTAATTCTGTTAACTGCCTGTTGTATTTGGATATATGCCTTCTTTCAAGTTGGACTGCATTTTCATAAATTTCAGGCAATAGTAAGTGTACTTCCTCGATAGTGATCTGACACTATATACAGTGTTAAAAGTGTAATCGATGACCTATAAAAACAGTGAAGCACGAAATTCGTAATATGGTGCCACATACAGTTTGCACGGTATACTGTGACTAAACTAGGTAACTTTTTATCATCAGTTGTTGAGTCTTTGTGGCGCGTGTTTGTTTATGTTTTCTCTTTGCAAGTAACTGTTTGGAAGCCAATTTTTGTGAAATTCTTTGTGTTTCGTTTTATATGGACTACGTGATACAAATAAATGGTGACCCCAGAAAGATGACGACCATCCGCTTGTATTAGTTTAGAAATATTTCTTTCTCCTAACTTGAAAATGGATAACACCTTGAGACTATCTACCTGTAATATATTGTTGCGATCGGACATGTTATGTACTTTGTCATAGTGCACGAGATCCAAATACTCAGAAGCATAAGTCAACCCATAGTACTATAGGAACACATTCACAGCTAATAATGTTCTCCTGTTTACCCAAACACGGAACACTGGAGATGATGTTCTTTAACAGGGAGTCCACTTACTAGCTTATTAATCGGTTAAGCAAATTGTGAACATTGCTTGCTACCGTTTTTGGACTCGTGATGACTTGCATGTCTCTCCTGAAAGGTTTTTGTGTCCTTTGTTATCGAAATGTGTCGTCACTCGTCACTCTCGTGGAGCACATTTTACAGCAGTATGAGAATTGGGTTATTTTCAACACCATCAGTTACAATCGTTGCTAACGTGTACGTTCCGGCATGTTTTATTTGAAAGACACCATCGTTCACTTCATCATAAAACTAAACTGCATTAGAACTGATTACATTCAAAAATGTAGAGTAAGACCGGTTCACGTGTGATTTTCTAAGTTTTGAGTAGAATTTTATGAAAACGACCACGTTGAAGGGTCTCGCTGGTAAATTTCTGTATCATAACACCACTCGAAACTGGAATAGGGTAAATTTACCGAAACTTACAATGAAAAGCAAATTTTCTAGCATCGACCTCTCATTTGAACTACTCTCCGAAATCACGTTGGAATCGGTGTGCCCACTGGGATTGAGTAATCTTGACCAAACTGAACGATCATACTTTTCATTAATGGCTTCCTGACAAGCACACACAGGATGACCGTAACGGTACGGTTCGTAGGCCGACACACGAGAATCATATTCGTGCATCGAGGGATTTGTGCTTCGTGTGGGAAACAACCTGTCCACGGTGACTTGAACCCCATCTTCAACCTCTTCCTTGTCCCCCTCCTGCTCCTCTTCTTCGTCCTCCTCTTCTTCTTCCTCCTCCTCTTCCGCTTCATCTACTTTATTCTCACCTTCATCAATCTCTTCCTCTGCGTCCAGTTCAACGATATCCAATAGACCAGAAACACTGGAAGAGTAGATCGTTTCAGAGCTGAAATTCAGAGGTGACATCTCATAAGCGCAACGAAATAAGATATATACGTAACAAGACAATTGTAGTTCAATGTACTTATCACTTACTACTATTCACTCCAGATAAACTAGATACGAGTACTTGTACGTAAGTAGTGTTTTAGGCCTGCTCGAAAGTTATAATTTTTTTTATGAGTTTCGTCTCTCACTGTATAACTCCTTCGTGTCTGTTTGTTTAGATAGACGTAATCTTTTTTAACTGTCAGTTTGCGGTGGCAATGTTTAGCCCGTTTGAATAGGTGAACAGTCTGAAGACGTTAAGTGAGTTTCACATCATTCAAGTTTTGTAATTGACAACTCCGATAAACAGGCCGGCTTTGATTGAATGCATAACACACTATGTGTGAACGTGTTCTACCAGAGGAACAGTATAAATCACGAAAGCTGCTATTGAACAAGTTAGTTTGTATACAGTTCTTCAGATATCTTAAATCTGGGGAGATCAACACGCAAGAATATCATAATCTAACTAGCTTGTACCAAACGACTGAATCAGTTTGTCCTAATGCAACATACATTCAACCAGCTGAGCTAGAAAGTAACCCTGGGAGCTGGTAGAATCGGCGGTTTGAGGCAATTCCCAACAGCTTTTCTTACAACTCGTATGATTCGTTTAATCGTTTTGGAAGTGGACTACTCAGACAAATTTTTTGGAGAGTTGCTTCAGAATCTGTGAGACAAATCGTTGAATAAACAACCATCCAGTAATCGACAGAAATTTGGCAAAATAAACGGAATTTTGAGAGTTCCATCTGTGAATGAGCTGATCACCTTGCGCAACATTTTAGTCCAACTGGCAGACAGCGTGCAGTGTGTCAGCGGTATTCTATTTTCTATATGCTGGTATGAATGGAGTCAAATTTGACTCAGATTTATCTCAATTTGACCTTCCAAACTTTAGAAACGGTTGGAATCATGGAATGGCCCCCCAAATTGACCTGAATCCTGATAGTAAAAAGGTGTACAATTCTACCTACTGATCAACATACTAAGACGCTTCCATTTATGTTTGATGTGGAATATTTAATAATTTACCAGAGACCCAAGTAAGAAAAATGTGAGCTTCTGCAGTTCCGAACCAGTAGCGGGGAAAACATACAGAAACCAGACAAACTCTTTATTAACTGAGGCACAAAGTCGATCCATGGGCTCAGGAATTTTACATAGTAAACCAGTTACACATCGGAATAATTGTCGTAAAAGATCCAACAAATGTTTAAGAAGACTGACTTTCCGAATGGAGCTTTTCAACCGGTTTACGTTGAAATCTGCTAACGCCACCTGTTCAGACTTTAATTTGTGTTAATCGTCAATTATGAACCAACCTAGGCCTAAGCCTATACATACATTTATGCTTGACAGTTTTGGCATGATTTCTGCGTCAAACTGTATCTATTCTTATGAGAATATACATTTGTCTTAGTACTGCTTATTAACAGTAGGGTGTGTTAATATCCAGCAGTAGGAACACATCATGTAAGACCAGAACGTGGTTTGACCAACATTCAACCCAGCTGAGTTGTAGTGAGTTATTAATCACCTAGCCATTATAACCACCGAAAAAACCGTTGGTCTGGTGTTTAAGAACTGGGATTTGCAACTTAAAGGTCGTCGTTCGAACTCGGTCGAGTTACTTCCAAGCACCTACGGAACCAGTCCCCAAAACTTTTCTCAATTTGAGTGCACACATACGCGGAAAATTGTTCTCTCGCGACTTGGGCTCGTGTAGTTCTTGTTTTAGCTTTGTAAAAATCTGTTGATTCACGATGCTGGTTGGGTTGAAGATTTTCTTCCATTGATCTTTGAAATCACTGTGGAGGCGATGATTTCTTTTATCGGAGTTAGCAGGATAAGTCCGGGGGTGCATCATAAGATATCCTAGACAGTATAATGAACAAACGTTAATAAATTTGTACTTTCTAGACAGATAAAAAGCCTAGTCGGGTATCTGTGAGACAAAACTTGGAAAGGCTGTTTGAAGGACACTATAGAAGATAAAAAACAGAGTCTGTTCAATACGTTCAGTGACACTGACGTTCCGGAACAGTTTCACTGTAACTATATATCAACAGCTACAAAGTAAATTGCAAACCGCGGGCCAAAGTTCTGTTCACATTTTGTTGACTTTTACCAGTGGTTGTTTAGCCGGTGCCTTAGTGAATAATCAAAGTGACGATTAACATAACCTATTTCGTAGCTTACCAAACTGTCTGGTTGACTTTCATGGCACTCGGGTCTCTAGCTGGAAGGTTTATTCTGCTAATTCATAACAACTCAATTCCTGTGTGCCGTTTTGTTTAATCACGTAGAACAAGTCTCATAAGTCGAATGACACATTGATTATCTGAACAATTTCTTGAGCATGATGCAATGTAACTGGTCGTAAATGATCAATGATGGCTTGATCGATTTTTGTTATTGTGCCTTTAGTCAAGTCAATGTAATTGATTCGGTTAAGCCAATGGTTCGAGTTCGTGGGGCATAATCGAATTTTGTATAATGCCGTGAGCTGAAAATCGTAGGAGCTGTTGCAGTTCCTTTAAGTTCATCCTGATATACACTCAACACATGCTTAGTCAAGACATTGCACTTCTCGTGAACCAAGTATTCATAACAGGGTTAAACCTATCGCGTAGATTTGTTGGTTTTTCCATGATTTGGTAACTCCTCGGAGGTGAACAAATCAAGATACCTGTAATGTTTTATATCCCTTGCTACCCCAGTATGATAACGCACATAAATGCGCATTTAGCCTGATTGTGAATCACATAAGACTTTTTGTTGTGCGTTCTCTTTTTTCGAGTGAACCGTGCCCACTTACCATAATTATGGTATTTACAGCTGACCAAGATTTCTGCATCTACTGATACTGTCCAATATTCGGTCAGAACAGAAGCAAAATGCTGGCCAGCTTTTCACTGAGATGCAACTAGCCATTTCAAATATCGAGATCTTTAATGCTTTAAAGTTTCACCAGGGTCATACAGAGGAATTTATTATAGTGACTGTATGTTCTAGATATCACTTTAGTGCATTTGTGATACTCGTCCACGTTTGAGATATGAACCGATAATACGACTTTCACTACGCTGAAGTTTATGTCACAGGACTGTGCACGTTTGTTTCCGTGTTTACTGCTTTCAGTAACACAAGCTTAAATATTATCTTGGTAGGGACATTAAAAGTCTATTGTCACTGTTCCAGTATGGCTGAATGAAGAAATCGTGATAAATATCTCTCTAACGACCTGAACAAAATTTGCTTTATGGCCAGTCCTGGTGGCCTTCACAGGACTAACCCGCTGCAAACACAGCGGCAACTGATATTCATAAACGGCAACCGAACGAACACATCCTACTAAAGAATATTGAGACAGTCATTAGCTGATGATTTCAGCAACACACTTGCAGAGCCCTCATATAGTACATTACTGTGGTTTATTCGACTCGAACAAAAGTGAGTAATGTGTACTGCCTTATATTTGTACCCAGTCACTTAACGTCTGCCGTGTACCAACGTACCGTTTTTGTCTTACTACTTTGTTATGTTGTACTTCTGTAAGGTACTCTTTTCTAAAGAAATGGATTTAAGCTGATGTTCCTTCATTCGTTTGCCTTCAAAATTCTCCCTTAACCTTTTCGCATCTGTACTATTGTACCTCAAGTTTCTGAACATCGTCCTTCTTAAATGATCACATTGTTAGTCGGACATTTTGTTGAATCATTTAACACCAATTCAGATGTACCACCTCATCAAAGTACTTCTGTACTGTCTAACAGAATTCCATGATTATTTGTTTTCAGTGGATTTACTCTGCTCAAACGGTATGTCGTGATGCGTTCCCTGGGCGATATGTTGAACCAGTCGAATAATAGATTAGACAGTCACAGTCTTCAAAACTCTAACCTGAAATTCTTCTACCAACAAGCAGACAGATTTAGTGTACAGTGTAGAAACGCTACTAAACGTCCGGAATTAAAATGTACGCTGGCCACCATGCATCTTATCCGAAAACAGATTGTGGGGATACACACCTATCTCATATTCAACATTGAAAACCCTGTCTGATTAAATGTTGTCGAGTTGGCAGTCTGACTTATCGTCGATCACATTTTGTCAGAAAAGCGGACAGCACAGACAGTGGAATATACGACATAAATGAAGTGACATATTTGGAGTCCTAAACCACGATGACTGAAGGTCTTCAGGGGTAAATAAGTCAGAAGTGGCAGACGGTACAATGTTCTGTGGATGCTGGATAGTCACTCGATTTCATTACACTTCTTTTTCATTTATGTGATTGGCTAATTAAATCAATGATTCAGAAGCCTTTACAGAAAGCACTAGACAAGAATTATGGGATAGACCAAGTAATAACCACTTTGGCAGTCGTATAATAGTCTTACCTCCGACAAACATTATGTCTCAGTGAAAAGATAAACGTTGGGGTTGAGTTCAAGAATGAAAAATCATGAGTTACTTCGACCTTCTGAACAAATGCACGAGGCTTGTGTAAAAAGCCTAGTCTTGCTTATCATCCACAGTGCTAGTTGACGAGGTGTATGAAATCAAGACTGAATAGGCTATATTGAACAGATGACAAACAAACAGAGACAGTTTTGTCTTTGAGTGGTACAGGATTGCAATGATATGGAGTCATGATATACTGTAAATATTTGAAATGATAAAGTGCAATATTAATGCATGTATACTTTCAAAGGGTTTACTGCAGAAAGAAAAAAGTTGCATGATGTCTGGGGATACCCGCAGGAAAATGGCGACGACGCGGTTCACAAGTATGTTTTCTGAAGGAACCTTTTTCCTGACGTCAACTCTCACCGGTCTAATTAAAGTCAGTGAACGCTCATCCTCGAAATGAACATTTCGAAAGGTGTACTGTTTAGTAAGCACACTTACAATAGTTAAGTTCGTATGCTTCGGCGAGCATGCTACAGTTATCGGTTCAACGTTGGACGAGATACCGAGAACTGATTCTTTGCCGGTGATCTTAGATGACTTATCAATCGTTCCACTGGTTCAAGCATTCTTGGCCATCATACATAAGAAGCCTAGAGGAAAGAGAGACAGCCTCTTAGTCGCTGGTGTAAACACTCCTATACAGGAACCGTCACGGTCAACCCACTGTAAAGTTGACCATTTCATATGACATTAACGTATGTATTGATTCTAAACCGTTGAATGTCAGATCAGAATCAAAATGATGCAGACACTAAACACAAGATATCTGGCTGAAATGTGGCCCTGCTCATTCACTTACTATAAGGGATGTATTGTCAGACGGACTTGGATGAATATAGGATGTATTTGCCTATATTTGGTACTCGATTTGATCCATGCCTATAGCTAGGCTCATGTTCTTGATTGGAAGTCTCTCACTATTTCATAAGCATTAACTGCATGCCTTGGAACAGTCAGTAGGATTTTGCTGTTTTGTGTTCTACGTTCATGTTTGCGAACCACGATAAAATCCCAAAATACTTTTGAAACGATGTTTGAACCAGGACTTTTGCTTCATTTTTGAACAAGTGATATTTCTGGCCTCAGCTTTGACATTTTATGTAATTATGTTTTATTCCTAGGGCGAGTTAGAACAGTGGTAAAAGTAGGCGTGACGAAGGTCGCGAATAAACCAAGTATTTGAATGGGTTGGTGCATTATTCAAGTAGTCTTCTACTAAATTCACCGTCTTTATGCATCGGACTCGCCAGCTTATTCAGAGAAGTGTGCCGTGTGGAGATACAACTGACTTTCTTAGAAACAAAGAAGCTGATCGCAAGCACTCATAGTAAAAGATAATTAATTTCCAACGGAACGGCAGTTTAACTGACAAAGGTACAATGCCGTTGCAAAGAGGTAAACCGTTTGATCATCACTGTCGAAACCATTCGTCCATCGACTAAACATGACAAGCAACTGGAGAAAGGAATGTAACTTTCAGTGTTTGGGACCGAGCGTTTTAATACACACTTATCCAAGGAAATCAACTATAGCGGTGGACCGCTAGTTTTAGCTCGCTGTAATAAAAAGCTGATGCGCACAGAATAAAAGCGTCTACAAAAGATAACAAGCAAACTCCAGAACTAAAACATCGAGCTGATTATTTAGACAGGGACTATGGTTTAGATTAATTAAATACCGTCAAGTACACATGCATCCCTTTCCTGAGCGGGAAACTTCTTATGCAACATTGCTGCTGTGCTGGAATACATTGTTTTTAATTGTGGGATACTGCAAACATCAATTAGTACTGAATGTATCAGTAGGCACCATTCTTAAACCGTTCGCCAAGACAATATGTTATGGGTGGACAGAAGAGAACATTAGTGGTGCCAGCTGACATTGGTGTATGATTTGGTTATCGTGCCAGTTCGACCCAGATGATAGCTGATTTTCACGGATCATATCTGCACTTGCCTCGAACTGGAAGAGCTGCAGATCACGAATTTGAAGACTACACTTACTAAACCGCATGCGCCTTGTACAAAATAGATCATATGCAAATTTTTATGCTTAGAAAATAGGCCACAATTCTTCGGCTTGAAGTTCGAAGTTTCGTGGCTAAATAGGAGTTTTAGCACTGCAGCACTAGCTCTTTTCATGAATAATCGAAAGGAAAAGTAGAGTATGCTGTCTCACTAAATAGTCGATGAATAACTCGCACTCAACGCGGCAAGACACAAGTAACACTCACAATGAAGAAGTTGGCTTGAACTTATTACAAGAACTTTCTAGCGAATGAAAAAGGAAAAAAACACGACATAGCGAGTCTTCTACGTTCATTGTCTACTGGTCAACATGACTTCTAACTGTGGGCACAAGGACAAAGGCCTAGTTAAAACTGTGCAGTGGTAGAAGCGACCGAGATCCGCTAATACTGAATACATTTGTAAGAACAACTCGGTTCACCTGAATTACTGAGGCAAGAGGAATATGGCCTGGTTTAGTGGATGCAGTTCAGACGCAAAGAATATCAAAAGGGTTGTGAAATGTGCACAATGATAGAAAGGAAGTAGTTAGACCAGCGATATCTCATAATTTCGGTCGTTATAAATACCTGTGTTTTCTATTCGTGAATAAGCCCGATCGGTTTAGTGATTGTTTTGATTTCGATGCAAGACCGTGATGATGTTCGATGGCGATAAGTACTCTCAGACGAGAAAATACCATTGGTTTGGACTGTGACCGTTGCGGCATCACTCCAGTTACGGATATTTAGAGTATGAAGACGTATTCCGACGAATTGACCATCAAACTGAAGTCGTGCCTGAACGTTTACTATAGAAACTAAACAGTTCTTGTTTGCCGCCTGTTAACGCGTGTCTAAAATGTTCACCATTCGGTTTTGTCGCCCTATTATGTACATAATTCTTCCTGTATATTTTCCTCATTGCAGTCTTGCATTTACGGACTTTCACTACTCAACTGACTATGATCATTACAGTTTCACCTATTTCTTGTCTAAGTCGCCCAATATAGATAAAACACAATTGCGCTTTTCGTTTTATCTACTTTGTGATCCTTCGGGTCATCCGAAACGTTTTGTCACATTCCAGAGTGGAGGATGTTCGAATTTAATTGTCCCGCTAGCGGCAGTTCATTCAAGTGACCGCACCCGGTGAACAAATTGTCGACAGTCCTAGACACAGACCTGACTGAATGGCTGAGGTTATATTCAACTTGCATTGTTTGTAGCCGCTTCGGTATAACAAGTCGGAAGTTCTTGCCATTATACTAACCTGTACACATTTTAAGACAAGCACATCGTGTGTACAGTAGGCGTCCACTGTGAAAGAATGCATGCACTCGTTTACCCGGGTGGCATTTATGTGTACACTTGCCCTGGAAACCTTGGAATATCGGCTGCGGCGGCGAAGTTCACAGATGCCAACATAATCAACCTTCGACATGCGCGGCAATAGTGTTGCTTGGCATTGACCTTATCACACAATCATAGACGAGTTTTAGAACGTCACAAAATGGACCCTGAATTGGGCACTATAACATATAAAATCGTTGGGTGCAAATTATCTGTCGCTGGACTAAGTAAAACGGTTATTTCAGTGTTGGGTCATATTGAAGTTCGGAGAGAACTTATCCAGCAGGCCACCACCACTTCTATGCATACGAAAGTGTAGAGCCGTGTTGACCACTATTCAAAAGAATTGTGTGTTGCAAAGCTGAATTCCGCCACTAACGACATATCCCACTATGTTAACTAATCATGTGAATTCTCATCGTTTTCGTTTTAGGCCAAAGAAGGGAACTTGAAGTCCAACCGTTGCAAAACTATTGACAATCAGTTTATTAAGTGGTTACTTTTTATTTTTCAGCAGTGTTTGAAGAAACTAGTTTTTTTCTCCCCGAGTGTTTCTTCACGTTGGGTTGTTCAGCAATGAAACTGTCACGTACGTTTTAGGACAGGATGTATGCACTCAAGAGTTCATGACATGCACAGCGTTGGATACACTATAAAAGTCATAAAAATTGAGACTAGGTATTCAGTGTCCGTGTTAAGTAAATGTGTTTTTGTAGTTTCCATAATAGACGATGACAATGTCTAGTTGGGCTGAGCAGATTGATTGGAAGAAGTGGACAAGTAAGTGAGCCAAAACAGGAATGTGGCGTGGAGCACACCAGACACCGATGGAACAAGTAAGCACTAAATCTTCCAACGTGTGCGGCATTAAGGTTTTTAATGGTTTATGCAAGACAAAAACTAAACTCATGCATAAAATGAACAAGACTCATGAGGGATTAAAAATTCAAGAATAGCCTAAGCTTTCAGCTAGTCCCATGTGAAATGAAACACCATGGTTGACGTTTTCTTTTGTTAGAGGACTTCACTAATACACCTGGTATGGGATATGTTTCGCACGTCACATAACAGAAGATTGATCAACTGGTTCTGTTTGCTACACCGCTCCGTCGAAGGACTGACTTGTAAAATCTGTTTCTAATCAAATGACTTGCTACTGCAATCTAACCACCAGGCACTATGTGATCTAGAAAAAACGATCTAAAGTAATTGTATGCTCACTGTTACGCAGTAATTTTTGATAGTCACGGAATTTCTAACACACAACTTCTGTGAACGTTATTCGGACGATCTGATGAAAAATGAAGTTGACCCGTCTCTTGCAGATGGGAAGGCCTTTATCTTGCGCCCGTTTTACATGCAGCTAAATCCCTGGCTAAAACGACGCGCTGCGATGAACAATACAAGTAAAAAGTTAATGGAATTTCGCGTAATTAGTTAAAACCGACGCACATTATGCTGACTTCATAGTTCTTTTATGTTAAACAATGCGACCACTATTTGATTAGATTCCAAAGTATTTTGTATTCCGATTACAAATGTCAAAGTTTGCAGACTGCCGGAATTACCGAACTGTCATTTATCAAAATGTACTTAGGCCCAAAAGCACGCCCCACAGTACATCTCTATCACTTCTATCCAAGGAGGGCGGTATCTTTTGATAGGTTAGGTTAATCTAATGTGAAATAACCATTGTGAAAGCAGTGCAGTTAAAAGAACGATTTTACTGTACAAGAACCACCTAAATAGCCATACACATACTGAAAACTTAAAATACTCGAGAGGACTGTTATTTAGTTATTCAAGACCCCTTAAACGGAAGTACACTTTTGTCTGACCACTACCGGTAGGTTATGATGGTTTCAAAAACAGTTCACTGCACTTGAAAATCGTACATAAATTCAAACGACGAGGTAATGCGTGTATTATTCTAGAATGGAATATGAACACTAAACATCATCTGGTATCTGTTATCGTGAAACGAAACGATTATCCAAGTGCTGGGGGAAGTTCCAGGCTGACACTAAGAAGAAAAGCGTTAAATAATAACGTATTGAATCAAACGCCTTTCAGTCAGCAAGACAACAATACATCTTCTACACTAATCAGGCATGAAAGACAAAAGTAAGAAGCAGGATATCATGAGAAGTATCGTTAAGTTTGTTTATTGTTCTCAGAACCTCCAAAAATTGATTCAATGCAGTTTGACCAAATTGTACTCACGATATTTTCGGTCTGGTGACTGGATAGTCATTGAATGATATATACCATGACTAGCTAAGGTTAGTTACTTTCTGATTCCTCTTTAAGAACCAAGTCCACCAGTGATGATGCAAACTACTCGAGCAGCACACTATATCCACTCAGTCAAACCATAACTGTAATATCCATAAGAAGATGATTTTATTCGTGGGAAAAATTGTTCACATTGTGGATGACAGCGGATTTGTCTACTTTCCACTTGTGTTTACAAATTATAGTCAACGAATAATATGAACCCCAGGAAATGTTTTAGGTAGTTGAGAACCAGTGATGTGGTCACCGTTTGCACATGATGGAATCGGTCGGACAAGACAGCGGAAATGTTTACTTTCTGGACAGTCTAGACAAATTTAAGCTCCATCAAGTATTATTTGTATACTTATGGGATGTAAGTTTCTTCAAAGGAGGTGCCCATTTTTTCGTTTTTAATGCTGTCTTCTGAACGAGTGTACTTTTTGCGAGGATCACTGTAATGTCCTACTTACTATTCCTGGCGCCGTATATTCTACGGTGAGATACTACTTACATAATAACCCATTGTGAAGTGAACTGAGGTCATCAGTCATCTAGACAGTCTGATTTAATTTATCTCACAGCAGATTAGCTCAACGTTTCAGCTTCAAGTGAGCTGGTGTACGGCAGTCAATACTAAACGAAGTCCTCTTAAAACGGGCAGCACAAGGTTTACAGCAGATAACTGACTTTTTAAATCAGGTCTTCTGATTAAAATTATCCCGCGGGAGAAAACCCCTTTGCATTTTTTTCTGATTACGCTGTTTATTTTGTTCAATCCTCACTTTCCATGTGTTTGTGGGGTGGGATGAAACATTCCCAATCCGGAACAGAAAGAGCAACAGCTGGTGGTCTGGAATCACACGTGTTCCTTGAATTGTCAAAGTCAACAGCACCCAGGTGGTAAGGAACATGTTCCGGGGACGAACTGGGGAGAGGAGGGATAGCAAACTTTCTAACTGTCTGGAACACACACGAATAGCTTAGTTCAGATCCAATGGTTTTATGCAAGTTAACTGCTTGTAGCAAGAACGTTCTTGCACCAAAGATATGTGGCTACTTTGTATGATTTTATTCTCCACTGTCTCTTTGATAGACTCAGCAAATGAAACCTTGGCGGTTGAGGATTGCAGTTGGTAACAGCAATTCGTAAGGACTTTGCATCCGGCGCACATTGCAATGAGTAACTGAATTTGGGCTTCATTTTCGTATGATCTCATCAGTAACGAACGTGTATTTTTTTAAACGAAGCTGAATTTGAACTACTGTTCACGCGTGCGTATGACAGGCATGTTGACCACATCACCACACCTCATATCATGTACGATTGAATTATCATATCTAAATGTTCAGACAAAACAAATTGCTAGTCAATATGAAGTTGTTATCGCAATAAGGGATATATTGACCACAACAATTGCTCTAATAGGTCACCTTGCGATAAAGGCTTCGAATTTTCATCCGGACTACTAATTTTCTTTGACAAGTTGAACAGTGTTTTTGGTCATAGATGAATAGCCGTGAATTTTATTTGCTATAAATTGAGCACCACACAGACTTCGTGGACTGAGGTTCGAAATTTGGTCGTGCAAAACACATTATTGGTGATCTCTAATAAGGAGTAAACTCGTTTCTAGTTAATCTTTTCAGGAGAGGTTCGTTCAATTTTCCATTTGAATGCAAAGACTACAATCAGTTCTAAATTATACTTATGTTTAACCAGTCTACAAAAGTCAAATCTGTTAGATCAGTGATCACTATCCAGGAGTGATGTAAAATTTAATAGATTTAGAATAACAAACACAGCATTGAATTTTCGTTCAATTTAAGTTATAACCTGTTATCTATCCCGTTAGTTTGATTGGACACAATTCACCGTGGATCGCCAGGTTCAGCGAGAAATTAGGCCAGCCGAAGCCCCTACCCACTGGATCATCAGTCGTCACCCGTGGCGTTGGAATTTGTTTGTATTTCAATCTTGACTTGTTTTTCAGCTTGTGAATTCGCACACAGTCCTTTTTGGACTGCTGCATTACAGTGTTTACACTCACATGGATTCACAGTCAGGTTTCTAATACTCGTTAACGATCAGCCTCAAACTAACAATCTACAGCCTAATTTGCTTTTAGTTGGATTCATTAGATAGGAACTGTCTGAATGGGGATCGAACCAACAACTCTTCGTGAGGCTGGCCAAAGCTTTCATCAGATCTTATCCGTCACTTCTAAAATCATTGCTTTTGACGTTAATGTCATAAGGAATTATGACAGTCTGTATCAGATGAGTCTAAACAAGGACAAAATCGGTGGTGCAGTGTCAATTTTAAAGCCAGTAATAAAACCTTCTAAGAACCATTCGGGGCTCTTGCAGCCATATCCAATGCAACCTAGTAATTCATATTAAATTGCTTCTACCCGTATCGAATGGAAGAAGAACAAATTATGACTGAAGCACATACGTGCTTACTTATACGTGTCAAAATGGTGATTCAGTTATTTATCCACTAGACCACGAGGTTTTTGTTTTGAAGTAAGCGGTGTCGAAAAATCTCATTTAGATAGCAAAGGTTATGGACTACTTTGTTGGAATTCACCGGAAATAATTGATTGAAAAAGGGTCACTTTTCGTTGGCCACTGATAAGAGAGCTGGTGTGTCACACATATGTGCAAATCTCGGCTGACTGAGTCACCGAAGAGAGTAGTGTGGATCGTGGCCGAGCATTTTACGTCACATAAGAAATATATTCTCATGTATGCAAACCAGAATACTTTTCTCTCTCACAGAGCAGTCTACTCTTTCTTTCCTTTGTCTGAGTGTCTGAATGGATGCAAGTATGCGAGAAAGGGATCAATATTAAATGCTCTGTAATCATTCTTACGGTGTACCTGCTAATGCTGATTTTTCAATAACTTTGTTGAGTATACATTCGGAAGCAAACTGACTCAAGTTTGTTGATATCTGATGGGATCTGTTTTCTCTCGCAGTAATTATGTTTTGGTCAGCTCTTCTCCACGGTGACGCATGGAACAAAACAAACAGCAAAACGTATTGCAATGCAAAATACAGTTGCCAAGAGTTATCATCTTTTCCCTTTAGAGTTGATTCTTTCCTGTAGACTATATGTCAACAGCCCGTCAGAAGTGATTGAATTAGATCATTGGCAAAGCTGGGTTAGATCAAAATTCAACCGAAAATTAGACAATTTGAACTTGTTGTAAGTGAACTGCTTGGAAACCGTACAGTTGACCTGAGTGTCATATAATTCCGTCAGTTCTTGTCCGATCGGCTGACTTAGTCAGTTAAATTACCAGTTGATGACGATGGATTTGTGTCCTTTACTCAGGTTTTTTTCATTAAAGAGAGAGGATGCAGTTTCGACTTAATGTGCCTACCTGAAACAAACAATTTTAACGCGTCATAGATTTTTTCCTTGAGTTATTGCGTAACAAATTTTGCTTACCTCTGAATACCGTTTCGTGGCAGACTCAGAGCAGCCCGGATATCTTCAGTGGTCAAAGCCACAGCAGCCATGGCTGTTAGTGTAGCTTCTGCGGCATTAAACTCCGTTTGCACAGCTGTTGATTTATGATTGGTGATCATCTCAGATGCCGCAAATTGATCGAGTGATGACAGGTCTTGCGTATGAGTTGAGAATTTTGAGTTCGCCTCTAGTGGAACCTGATCACGGCGAGCGACCTCAACGATGATTGGATCTTTGGCTTGTCGAAATGCATGGATTGCTTGCTCGTGAGATGCATTACGCAAATCCTGACCATTTACCTAACAAGTATCAAATGGCAAGGATGACCATGGGGGAAAGAGAGAAGAAACTTATGTATAGTTTGATGGAAGGAGCAATTGGGAGAAATGTAACAAACGTCAGCGCCCCAAAATCTCATGAATCTGTATAGTTGAGCATAAATTCTCACGAGTGAAAATTATGAGATCAATCTAAAAGGATTATAAATGCAGCCGAACAAATGACCCTTCACATGTAGATTTTATTTAGTTGTATGCAAAGTAGGGAGACAAAGTTAACATAAGGATTTGGTTGAACATAGCAGTAAAAAGACGTACCTTCGTATACGCCAGCAGTTCGTATTACCTCTTAAGCACCAAACAGCAATAATCAGGAATATATGTATGTAACACTAGTGAGGTGAGAGATGAAGAGATAAAACACCGAACGGGGTGATGAACAACAAGTCGAAGTTATCAGTTCCATGGAAGTCTAAGTCTACATATAATTGTTCTGTACACAGTATGTTGACTTGAGACGGCCAATCGGGACAGCTCCAGTGAAACGCGGATTAGTATGGCGTATTATGATTCTGAATGCCGATCCGAGATGAATCTCACGACCACTGAGCAACAAGTGTCTGTCAGTAGATAAATTTGTCATCTTCTTAATGCTGTATTCGAATTTGCGAAAGGAACTAACTGTTTCTAACTAAAAGAATAGGGATTTAGGTTATTTCGATGTCGTTCTATTAAGATGATTCTTAAACAGTTATGTTGTTAACCCAATTGGCTTTCTTATTGCGTTCGTCAGCGCCTAAGAAGGATAGGCGAAGATTCAAATAAACAAACACGGCGATTTATGTCGGCAAGTTCGGTAGACAGGAAATAACAAACTTGCGGGTGAACGGTCGTGGTAATTTGGATGCACTGAACATACCTATGTACTTGTAATCATACTATATGTAACAAGACCTAAATAACCCAAGTATACTAGGATTAGTCATCGTAAAACAATAGTATTAAGCAAATGTTTCGTTTATATTATACAAAACAGTTGTCTTCTTCCTTGTATTCTCACTCTGAGACAAATCAATTCCACCTAGTTAACGTGTTTTTATTTTTTAGGAAAGGTATATTCTTTACCAGAATGAACAGTAGTATTAGTTACGTTACTTACCAACAGTCTACTTTTTTTTTACATTGATTAGGGGGTCGGTAAGTTGAATACCGAAAAAAAAGAGTAGAGATATCTGAAAACATTGAACTAAACATTTGTGGAGTTCACTACTCATTGAATTATTTGCTGAAATAAGTGTGCGCAAGATAAGTCCACTTACAAATGACGTGAAATTGGTAAACATACGCTAACCTACATTCATAAATGAACTCTTTCATATGAGTCAAACCTCGAAGAAAAAGTAGCAAGTGAAGTCTTACGACTCAACTTATCCTGCAAATGTCCGTACCTTCATACACGATGTTCGGTATATCAGTCAAACGGTTTCATTTACTTGCTGAACTGTCAGATTTCCTACATACTTCATTGTACGGCATAGTGGTGTACAAAATTCATTTTGTTGTTTTTTGTTGTTGTGTATATCAGGCACACTATTTTTTCGTGGACCACATTACATCGTAGTCTTGGACGTCTTTGAGGGTTAATTTCGCTATTTATTTTAGCATCCGATCGATATGCCGATGCTCACTTTTGTCTAAAAAATAATTATCTTCCATGAATGCGGTTGTTTTGATTGTACAATCAATGTACCTTTTTATCCTGAGGTGGTCCGGATAAAGTGAGAATGGAAGCAAAAGACAGATGGTTGTTAAACAAGGCACCTCTATACTGGTTTATTATAAGTGGACCCGAAATTGGCAGTGACCAGGTTATATAGTTATGCAACAGTAATAGATAGGAGAGACAACACTGGGATCAACTTAAACCGAACTACAATGTTTCATCTCGTACTGACAGTGGGTATGTTTGGTCGGACGTTATTCTTGTTTTCCGGGTGGAGTCTGCCAACATTCTGTATGTTTAGGCTCTTGATTAAAATCCTTCATTCAGTTAACATCATAACAACGGAATATGTTTTACCTCGAGGACGGTGGGTCCCAAACTCTATAGCTTGCTGACAACATTTCCAAAAACGGTCCGCTTTGCAATTTAGAATGCCGTGGGCGCCAATAGAATATTCGTTTGAGAGACCAAAAATGAAAAAAAGACATTTAAAGTATAAATCTGCGAAATTTAACGGTGGTCCTGATGATTAACCTTTCGCAAAGATGTTTCAAATCCTTATTCCAAATTGATGAGGAGAACAAAATTTGGATCATGCTGACAATTAAGTCTACTTTCATGTTAGTTTTAATTGTCATGAAACTTGAAAATCTTAAGTTAGAGAGGTATGTCACGGAAAATGACACTTGAACATTTCAGAGTTTACAAAAACGAAGAATCTTTCGCACAGTGGGAGACTAATACTGGTTTTCTAACACCTGCTTTCTATCTGATCGATTAGTGTTGGCTTTAATTTATAAAATATTTATTTCAAATGGATTTCAGACGGGTCTTCGAGGATCACTAATCTTTAGTATAGAATGGGTCATTCAGAGGCGAATGCCTTTTCTTCAGAAATAAATTATGACTTGCTGGTGACATTTTACTAGTGACTGTTGACAATGAGTTTGATGTTGAAATGTTGGGGGAGCTGACGTCGATATATAGTTTTT
>LUCH01001363.1:24784-48019 GCA_013368495.1 Paragonimus heterotremus
TGAGCATATTTTTGATAGACATTTGATAACCGTTGTGTAACCAAAATAAGATCAACGGCTTGGTTCAGAATTTCACAATGTGGCAAAATTCTTGAAAAGTTTATTGGATTGTTAATTATCTTTATAGTGTGTGACGTTTATTTGGGGTTTGCAAAGGAGGACCACTAGAAATGTTACCTGGCTTAGGATGTTTATCTATCCAGTTAGCCCAGCAACGCTGAGTCGGCTCTTAATATACTTCAGGCAGCTGAGTCATCTGTTGAGTAATCACCTAAGAGACTCAATGCAAAACTGGAATGAACACATAAGGGACTGTACCAGAAGAGATGTTAGGTGAACTACTGTCCAGCAAAAAAGCAGGCCACATTGAGATGCATAAGATAGATTTGCGACAACCACCAACTCGACTTACAAGCTTAAACTGTACTTGTTAGACACATACGTGAGAGTTATAGATTGTCTGCAAGTCAAAAATCTATCGCTTAAATTTCTATAGCTCTGTTTACATTGTTCTGGTGAATCGCGTTATGAGACAAAATAGCAGCAATCTTTACTATAAATCTTCTATTGTCATGAATTGTGTGATTATAAGATCGTATAGTATAAATGCTAAAACTTAACTGTCTCATAAGTGGAAGGCTAATCGTATTTCATTTTCACTAATTGTAGTCATAAATACATACCCTCTTTGGTCTCTAATTTCATTATAACCGTTATCCTTGTTACTAGTCCAATTTACACGTCATTTTTCACTTGCAAAAAATCAAATTTGTTGTGAATATTCATTTTCAGTTGATACTCCCACCAATAAGTTTGGTTGTTGCTTTAAGTTTGCTTAGAAAACAGTCCACGCATAATTCTCAACTGGGTTAGAATAAGGATCCAGTGACGACTAGATAATCTCGTCAGTTCAGCCGTTCATTACCCAATGTCTCATTAGCTACCCGTCTGTATGTCAGAGTGTTCCCCTGAAACGCCAACCCTTCATTTCTATTTTGGCTCAAACATACCGGGAACTGAAAGAAACCTACCCAAAACAGAAGCATGTTCGGTTTTTCATGTGAAAACATCATTTACAACCTCTTACACAAAACAGACAGTTTCAGAGATATCACATCGCTGTTTACAAACACTTGTTCGATACCAGTGGCTGTGGACCGGATCAAGCCATGTTAGTAACCGCTTCAGCCGTCCAAATCATTGAAGTTAAATTTCTTAATACCACGGAAGTTATTCTCTCTACACTGCTCTTTGCTGGGGACAAAGAGCTCAGATTAACCTGTTAACTCCCTTGTGTAGTAGTTTGTGAATGACGGTAATCGGTAATAGGCAGATAACGTCGATTGTGGCCTATGATGTTATGAATTATTGTTGTGTAAACTCCAGTTTTGAATCCAACTTTGCAGTGCATACGCTACTACTTTCAAGATAAACCTCACTCACAGGGATCCTTTCATTTGAATTGCCTGGCTCTTGCCCATTCCAATTAAACATTACCTGGATTGGTTTACCGAAGCTGAGAATTGGGGATTCACTGGGGTTATCAATCCCTTTAGGGATTTTCGACTCATATACTTGTGAACCACACTGCACAAAATCCCATTTTTTTGTGAAAATAAACTTTCATGATTCATTAGATGTTTGTTGGAGAAAAAAGAAATGAGAACGTCTGGGCGTATTTTAGACAAAATCGGCTTGTAATTTCCTTTCACAACGTTGATAACAAGCATTTCAACTTGAATACGGTTCACTCTTTCAACTACCACACATCCATGATCCGAACGCTGTAAGATTATACAGTCCCGTGGCTGTGGAATAGTCACGTTTTGATCATTTTTATTATGTGATTTTACAAGAACTCATTTTGTGATGGTGTGTGGATTTGTAAACACGAATTACTCGTCATTCCCGTTCATCATCGGTCACAGGACTATAACCCTACACCAAATTGACACACAAAAATTGCGTTTTCTTGGCCATAGAATATAAATACATCCAAACAATGACTTCTGACAGAATAAGGATAGAAATCAATTAATCTTGTTTGCATCGTGTGTGTCTCTTTTTGATTGAGAAAACTAAATTACATACTGTAAGTCTCCGTTGTTTGTACTAGTTTCAGAACTGAACAGTAGACCAGAATAGGTGTTTTAGTGTACTTGCAGAGGATTTAAACTTGGGCTCAGGTTTTACAAAAGCACAGTAAGTTGCAATGACCGAAAAATAACTCGATGACAGAGGAGTTGACAAACTGTCAGCGATAAAACCAACAAGTGAATTATATGTAGAAAAATACTTTTGAACTTGGTAGACGAGTTGAAGGACTAGATGTAGAGTTAACGGATCAACACAACTGAACATACATGGTGGTAAGTTACTATACAATTTTGCATGACAAAAAAACAGAAAAATGAACTGCTTGACCGGTGGAGTAGACACAGAAGTTTAATGGAGCATGACATGTAAAACATTTCTCATGCAGTCGGTTAACTCGATTGAAATGACAAGCAGCAATTAGTGGACACAGCTGTGTTCCTCACAGCCACATAAATGATACGGTTTAATGTACTACCTCGGCATGGCCAACTCTGATAGTGTCATGACAAGAAGTGTGTGGTACTGACAACATTATAGAAAAGTCAAAATAGAATGATGGAAACGGTTGATCCGGCTGTGACTAACGGCACTACAATAATCAGCGCAAAGTCACCCATAAATCAATCAGTGATCCACAAATTCGCATAAACATTTCCGAAATCTGTAAATAAAATCGTGTGTTTTGTAGGCTGGTTCAAAATATTCTTCAAAATTCCGATCAATTTTTCAAATAGCTGCAATGTTTAGCGATTCAAGTTGCTCTCGTTGATCCCGTTTACTAAACCCGAATTCTGCAAATAAGAAATGGTATTCAGTTACACCCAAAAGATGCCAATATATGACGTTAAATGACTGCACGTGAGGGCATTTTTGGTCACAACTGGTGTATACACAACGGAAATGGAATCAGTATACATGTGAAGACTGAAGCAGATGAAGGCAATCGTCCTGTATGCTAGGTCGACGGTGAATGGTATGTAAGGTATATTGACCACAGGTTAGGAATTGCGGGTGTGTCACGTTAGCTCCAATCTTTCTACTTCCTAGCTATCTAAGTGAATTTGCTAAATAATGCCGGTAGCCTAGCGTTTTATCGTCAGGTGAAACAATTTTTTTTACTGTTTCACAAACGTGATTTACGACAGACACACAAAGGTCACTACCTAATTCCGAAATAGTGTAGCAAGGAAAAAGTCCACGCACAGGTGCACGGATGCCAAGGCACGGCGATCGTGACATACTTTACAAGACACGTTTTCCACAGTTTTCTAAATTCAGTGCTTGTTTTAAAAGTTTCACATGTTTAATGTATGCACAGAGTCCAAACTCATTTAAACCATCATCTGCACGTGATCAATCTAATCACAATGACGCTGGAAATCCGTATATAAAATTGACGAACATTAAAATGGTGTGATTTACATTTGGGTGATTTCGGCACACGAATTAATATTCTAGAATTATTAAACCTAATTAAAGCTAGATGGAAACTAATCAGTTGGGTGTTCAGGATAAATAACAAAATGTATCTATTCTGAAAAGAGCAAAATGAAATGTGTGTGTGTGTGCAACTGTCGGTTGTCGTGTTTGCACACAAAGAAATCGGAAGACGAACACTAGTAGATACTAAAATTTCGTTTTGGCTAGTCAGCATCAAATAATCAATAACGCGGAAAAATTTCAATTAGCCGTATTGGGGAGTATGAACAAAGCAAAGATCAACGAAAACAAAAATACCCAATCGTACGATCTGAATGACACTCACTGCGACTTAAGTGCACATTAGCCTAATTCCCACAACAAACGTATGAGTTGGTTTGTCAGGAAGACTTCGGCAAATTTTAGGAACCGTGAACTTTTAGCGACGCAATACGATGGCGAAGGCTAAGGCCAATTCCACGTTATGGTCAGCTGACAGGATGTGTAGTTCAATCGATGGAGCTGGGGACTTACGACCCTTTGTGACTGCAGTGTGTAGTTGTGAGACCTGCTTGTGAACCCACTTATGTACGTGTTCCTTAGTGAGTGAGATCCGTGATCTATCGATTCTGCCTAGGTAACTTTCTTCGCAGCCACATGACAATCGGTATACACAATGTAATTTTGCACTATCAGATTGATCTCCTTCGGCTCTGAGCACAGGTAACTTGTGCGTCCGATTATGGACCAGCAATTCGGCGGCAATGTAAGTCGATGTCAACGAAGAGACAAATCGTTGAGTTCTTCGCAAAGTTACGTTATCCCTTTTGAAGTGTAGCTGAACATACACTAAATTATTCGAGAAGTCGTTGTTCTTATTATTTTTGGGTCTCCATTTGATTCGACAATAAAGGAAATTTCTGGGTGTACTCATTACTCCGCAGAGTTGTCCCGAACATTTCCACTGCTTGCCATATGTAATCGGACGGTGCTGATTAGCCAGTACGAAATACTGGCATCTACCAGTGTTCTTCCAACTGACGGGATATAACTGTTCCCAAGGATGACTTCTCTACAGCGACCAATTTCATAGAAAAGTGCCAATCCGATGGAAAGTTAGGCTTTCAACATTCAGTCCCTACTAGAATATAGTACTGGGATAGCCGAGATTCCTGTGACTCAGTAATGATCCCTATGAAGAGACTATTGCAAAAGTTGAACCCTACATATAACGAAAATTACATACGCATGAACGACCTACTGAATTGCTGGTTAATCTTGAAATCAATAAACAGTCGTTTCGCGTCGCTTTTAAATAGCACAGTCTGCGACAAAATAACCGCCTAAGTTGAGGATAGGAGAATTGTTGATTAGCTCTTTGCAAAACTATTATTCGACTCTCTGATTCAACACAGCACCATCATTTACACGAAGCCAAAATTTTCAATGCAGATAAATCAACTGCTCTATAACTCCAACGATCAAACAACGCTGTGCAGTATATTATTAAATCATACAGAGAAACTACTGACTCAGCTGTAGGTCTTTCATCGAGGAAAAGAAGCTCAACTAGTGTGTTCATATATACAGATATCTTAGTCAAACCAGAAGTAGCGCGTAGGAGAAATCAAGAAACTGTTTTTGCAAAGAAGGTAGTCTGAGGCACTATTGGTGTTCCAATCGTTCTGAGTATGAATCATTCATAGTAATGTAAAAGAACCACCGTCATTCGAATCCCAGTTAATATAAAGATGGTTGTATGAAATTACAGTCACCCATAAAAATGTCATACTTCATTTCGTATTCAATTGAGGACAATACGTCAAGTGACCAACATTCAGAAGAGTCACAGTTCGTGACTAGTTCAGCTTAATTATCAAAACAAAACACTGAAACATAACTTTTAAAACATCGAGTAGGTATACTAATATTCACTGAGAAAATGAACCAGTTCGCATTACTTGAGTCAAAGATTTTCATTCAGCTCATCGAAAACACATCAGGCGGAAAGTGGAAGTGTTGCAAGTATAATTTCAGCCCAGATCTGGACGACACGGATAACCTGTCAGCTTTCACAGTAAATAATGAAATCTCAAATAAGTGTACAATTGGGTAAATATAAGTATCAATTTCGGTGTGAACTTGTCAAGTTGTGCGCCAGTTTTATGTCTGGAAAAACGGACCAGGGCACATCTGTCCGATTGGCTGTTCCAGTCAGTTTGTTACCCATTAAGTGGTCACTGACCAGTAAACCGGAGCTTGATCTTACTAACCGCTAGACAGTTCGTTCAGATCAGGCAGAGCTGAAATAGTTGTTGTTCAGCCTGATCACAGCCCATAACCGTATAAACTAGGTTAAAAACTGATTTGGTTTGCTAATCACTCGATCCAAAAACACCTTCAAAAGATTTTCTATCGTACTGGCTTGTTTAACCAAGTTTAAGTTAGCGGCAGGGTAGAAACCCCCCTACAAGATCAACTTCATCTTGTTTCTTCCAGTTTGACAAAACGGGACCAGTCATCAAACTGATGGAAAGGAGTGTATTTTGTCAGCAGAGACCATTTTTCCTAATTTTTCGGTCGACTAAGATTAAGAAAGAGAGCGTGTTGAACGAAATTTAGCATTTCAATCTGTTCAATTCAGTACTGTCAATAGTTTATTTTTTGTCACGGTGGTGTATGGTTGTACATATGAAAGATATCCTAAGATATCCTGGCGTCCTTGTCCAGTTGTGTTCGCAGAGATAGAGTGGTAGCTCAGCATTGAATTATGTTTTGCAAGAGTTTGAATAAGTGAATCAAAAGACCGGTTTTGTGGATTGGCAGTACCACTTCGTATGTCTTTGTTATTTTATGCACAAAACAGTGGTGAAAATCAAAATTATTCAAACGAACGATGTTTGTGAAGCAAGTCAACCTATACATCAGTCTGTCATTGGTCAAAACCATGGCAGAGAAAGATTCAAGGTCACTAGCTTTTGCACACAAAGGACTAGTTTGTTGCTCAAGACAAGTAGCTCCTCGAATGACTTGAGGATGATGGGATTGTGATAATGCATCAATATATGAAAAGTGCTTATCGGGTCGACTAGATGGCCGGTCTCCAGCAAGTGTCTGATAATCGAGGAAGCCGGCTTGCGTTGTTTGATGAGGTCATGTCAGGTTACATCGCACATTAAGTCTTCCATGCCTTTTGAAATTATCTGACGGAGAGTACGTGGTGTGACTGCAAAGCTGTGTGTTTATTCCGGACAACGAATGTCCACATCTAGTCTTCTCTATGTAATTCACTACATGTATGTAACCTTGATACTGATAAATTCTGTTAACAGCACTCAACCTGACACAGCTTGTGTAATTGGCGTTGATTTACTCGCATTTGAATAAGTTTGGGATTGAGACTTGGATAACATGCATATTAGCCAAACCTTGTTAATGTAAGACATTGTTAAACATGGAACAAACATCTGGTTGTTGACTGAAACACTGAAAAAGTACTTCTGTATGTCAGTTTGTTCATTGTGTAGAAGCTTGACAGGTTCAAACACTTTTCCTAAATCTGGCCAGTGGCGTTTGCCTGCATATGCCAACAATAACCAATTTGATCCCATATGGAAATGTAATCTTCCCCTTGGCCTGGTTTGATGAATTTCAGTGGTTAAATTTGTGAAATGCACTGTCGGTGTTTTCCTTTGCAAACTGGTCATTTACACTAAAGAGGCGTGCCCAAGGCGACAACCACTGGTTATGGGACATTAATGAAATTGGCAATAGAATATTGAGTACAAATAAATAAAACAATGCTCTCGTCTCTGAATATGATTGAAGAGCTTTTCAACCAGGTGGAAGACTGAGATTAGTCAAATTGAGGCTTGGAAAGGCGATATCACGTGGAAGGTAAATAAAGACAACGCTGATTCTGCTCAGTCACCTCGATAATTACATTTAATTCTGTTGCCATTTAAGGAATAATGTCTTTGGAATTTTCATTGTTTTTTACAAGGAACAACTGTCCGGTACGCGACAACGTGTGGTTATAAGCAACAGAGTCCACGGTAGTAACGATGTGTGTTTCTTAAAATATTAAGTTGGTCTTGTAAATTTCACGATTTAAAAAATGGTCGAACTCCTATAAAACATCAAGGCACGAAATTAAATTGATCCTAGTGACTACTTCGTGCACAAATCATTCTCACTCACCACAGGTGTTGTGTCTCCAGTGTTGGCGGTTGACCGCAATATAACGTTTGGTTTGATGGCATGCATTGCGTTTAGCATGCGTAGCTTTTCAAGTCGAGCAAGCAAATTTGATTTTTTGGGGACTTTGCGTAATATTGGTTTGGGGCTAGAAAGTAGTAAGTAAATAACAAAGTGAAAGTGTTTGAATGGAACTATTTGCGATTAAATGATAGTTTACATTTCTAGCACTCTGACAAATTCTAACTTCAGATTACATGGATTAATTCAGTTCATAGGACTATTACGCAAACCCGAGTGGCATTGCGGTATACATCTGTCCTAATTTCACGTGTGTAGAGTTGTTAGCCGGAATTCGGCTGAAGGGTTTACATTTTAGACGCGGAAGCAACGAACCCGAAGAATATGTGACATGCTGTACACAGTTATGAAACTATAAGTTATTTTTTATTCAATTCAATAATTTTGTTGTTTAGTTAATTTGAGATTCTTCGTCTTCATCGATTGTAAATATGCCCTAAATTCCAGTCAATATTAGCTAATATTTAGACCAAGGAAAACATCAAACAAAATTAGTTTGATATTTGCTAGAAAGTAAACAGAGTGAAATTGTTTATAAAATATCTAGGTCAGTCCTCATCGTGGTATATAACGCGCCAATTAGGAGACGAGCTCAATAAATTATCCAAAAATATGTTCATAAAACGAATTAGAGTAGGGATAATTTTGTAATTAAAAGTTAACATGTGGTTTCAAAAAGACTAAGATACTCCTCAGTGACAAAAAAGTTAAGTTCCAACAAGACTTTTAAATTTAATTATAAGTTCATGTAAACAGAAAAATTAAACTCATTGATAACCAGTTTGTTGTGGGTGTTTATGTCTCCTTCGGATAATAATGGGTCTGTAAACAAATAATGATTTCACTCAAGCTTCTGAGCATAAAATACGCCGACTTTCGTTGACTGCATCAACCTCTATTTTCATGCAATTCATCTGCACCCGGAGTATAGAAGGCTGTCCGTGGTTTGAATAGTATGAGAATTTTCCTTGGCTCATGATCCTACCCTTCCTAAGACATGAATGAACGAAATATTGTAACCTGATTTAAGAAATTTATTAGAAAATCTTTGAATAGAAACTAGGTGAACAACTCGAAACAGAATTGTTCACCGTCATTGAGCAGTTGACACTACCTTCAGTCGTCTGTTGTTTAACAGACGTTTTGGGGAGTGAATCCTGTCACTAAAAACGGGTGCTCCAAACTGCCTACTGAATGACAACAATACGTGTGAAATAAGTTCTGTTCACAAAAATACGTCGTCAAACTTTTCAGCTTCACGGTTTACATTTCTGAACATGAAGGTCCGAGTACTGCTAGTTAACACAGCCTACAACAAACGAAAATTTGTCATTGGGAGAAGGAAAACCGTGGTTCTAAGCTGATGGTTTTTCTGAAAAAAAGAACGGTTTCAACAAAAAGCTTATCAGCAATAGACCAGCAATAGGAGACGTGCTAAATAAAAATGGAAAATGTAATTTTGAAGGCTATTTAATCAACCGATTTTTGTAATTCGTACCAACGGCTGATTCGGAACGCAGGTAAATATTGCAAAAAACAACTTCGTTGACAAGTTGTTGACAAATGTGCAACTCCTGGAGCAGAATATTTGACGGAGCAAAAGTGGACCATGTGGACATTAGATACAAATGAGCACTTGGAAACGTATCGAGAATTAGAGAGATTAAACCGAGTCCCTAGAACATTCTCGTATATTAGTATATGCAAATAATCCCACAAATGTTTTTACCTGTTTGCTTTACAAACGTGACCTACTAGTGCTACCACATTTCATATTTGAACGGTTAGGCCAGAAAAACTTTCGCGCAGTGTATCTCGACAACAACTCGCTGCTTCCCATCAGGTACATACCGCAGTCTGTGGCTCTATATAACAAAGTTCGGTGGACATTGTGCAGTCAGACACCAAAATCAATAACCACACAGATGCAAGCAGAAACACATCATTAAGTAAGATTTACCAAAAAACTTGGAAAAGATCAGAGTCATCCTAGTGAGAAAACGGCAGAGATCAATGAGTTACAATATGACAAACTCAGTATTTTCAGAAAATCTGGGTGTGTTAGCTAGGTACGTAAAAAACCTGTAAGTTCAGCTCATGAGTATTCAGCTGGGATTCCTGTCTTGTGATCTCAAATTTTGTGTAATTCAAAGTAGAGCAACTTCGAAGGCCCGGTTTCAGTTTTTGTTTGATGGACCTACACAAATTAGTCAGATATCAGAGGACGCTGGCAGTCGTTTTAAGGTCAGGCTAGTGGACCTTGTGCACCAGTACAAAGTTAAGTCCTCCAAACGGAACACAGTCTTGACTCTAAAGCATACTGATGTCCTTTTTGAGCTATAAATAAAAGAAAACCTAATAATCTTACAACCAGACAAAGGCTTCAGCGTTGTAGTTATGAGTAAGCCTGACTGCATAACAAGAATACAGCCACTACTAAATGACAACCGGATTCCATTAGCACAGCTCAGCAGACAATGATGTTGAACGTGAACGACGCGTTAACGATGAAGGACGAGGATTATTGCAAGGGTACATCATTGATCAGTCAACAGCAAAATCAATTACACTTAGAGGATCAGGTATTCCTCAACTGTACGGCCTGCCCAAACTGCACGAGGTTAGTGCAACATTGAGGACAATATCCATGTCCAATTCACCAAAACACAGGTTGGCTCAGTGGATGGCCCAACTTTTTCAGCCGGTAAAACAAGCGGGGGTTCGAAAAACTATGAGAAATAGTTCCGAGTTCACCGGCTTACTTGATGGTTCGGACTGTAGTAACAATCACATGGCTAGCTCGGACATAGGTTCTTTGGTTCCAAATGATTCTGTGAAGCAGACAGTTGATATAACTCGTCAGTATACTGACTCACATCTATTGAACGCAAGATTTTCTAAGTCTGAGTTGGAACTCCTTTCTGTTAATATGCACAACGAATGTACAGTCCCACCTCCATGGAACTGACAGTACAAAAATCGATGGTGTTGCTATGGAAGGTCGAGTCGGTCCGCTTCTAGCCGACAGTTTCGTTGTCCATCTAGAGCAGAACACAAATGCTGTCATCAGTCAGGCTCTCTTCTACCGGCTTTATGTTGACAATATCTTGATATTTACCGAAAACACAAAGATACTCACTCACTCTATGGGTTAGTTGAACTCTAAAGTTGGCTTTGTCTCTGAGCACGAACAGGATAAAACCCTAGTGGTTTGGGATTTCGTCATGGAGTGCCGGAACAATTGCTCCTTACTGTGACTCGTCTGTAGGAGACACATTTGGATTGAACAGTACGTGAACCTTCGCGGTTTTGTGCCGATCCAGTTCAAACGCGGTCTGTTGAGAACTTTGTTGTATCATACAAAACACACCTGGCCGAGAACAACATTGGCCAAGGGGACGTCATAGTTGGGAACTACGCCGAAGGAAAATGACTATCCATCGACATTTATGGAGAAGTTCAGCTAAGAAAAGCCGGCTGCCGAAATGTGTTCAGCAGCTACTAAAAAGGAATATCCACCTCCGTTTGCCACACAAGAGGTATGACGTTGTCACTCTGTTGAGAACCCTTCTCACGGCGGTTATGGGGCACACGTTCTACGCAGCCCAAATGATCTTGCTGTTCACCACCACCACCAGCACCACCACCGAAAACACTGTTACCGCTGAATCTTACATCACCAATGAATTCTTGTGTTTCAGGCCACTTACATAAGCAGAACGGAGCAGCATCTACATTATCGGGTCAACGAACATTTTCCACTTTGGGTTAGCAAAACGCTCATGGATACCAGAATGTCGGACTAAAGTCAGAATATGACAAGTCACAAGGTACTGACGTCATCGATCACTGGACACTTGCTGACATGTCGACCCCAAATGAACCTAGAGAAGGCGATTCGCGTGTGCTGCGGAACAAAACGCGAAGGCTTCTCCAGTTCACGGAGACGGTAGCAGTTAACACATGGGGCGCCACCTTTCTGCACACAGAAAGATCCGTTCCTCAGTAATGGATTGCCTTGGTGTGCGTGTTTGTGTGGTTGTTGATTTTGTTATTTAGTTTCACAATGTCCACTGAAATTTGTTACATAAACCCACAGACTGAAGTACGTACCTGATGAGGCGCAGCGATGTGTAATGGGCTATATATACTACAGAACATGAACTTATTTGCCGATATATTCAAAGAATGTTTGGTTGAAGATGATTTCTGTGTATTCTGAGACCCCAAAGATAGTATAGCAAACTAGTTTGAAGTAGTCGTTCAGGAGCTCTGGATGGCAATACGGCTAGCAATTGCAGTTTAGCAAGCAAGTGAGTGGCAGTAAACGGAGGTCATATTGCACCAACAACAACAACTGCGCAAAGTGGTTATTACTATATGTGTATTAATTTTCGTTCAATGGTATTTGGTTAAATCGTATGGTCCAAGAGAAAGCCCGACGTTAAACTGACGTACAACGAGTAACTTTCTCGTCGTACACAAAAAACAATTTTCTGCAAAACTGCTGCCATAGTCGAAGAGGATTAACGTTTTACTGAGCGCCACCACATACATAAAATTAATCTGAAGTGGGGTAGTAATCGACCGGCTTGAAGGAAATGCCTGAGGGTTAGACAAATAAAAAACGAAGCCAATAAATGACATACTTGCAATTGAAAAATGGCTTAACATCCGGTGGCTTGTCTAAGTTATGGGATTGGCACCTGAGATGATTCACCTCGATTTTTTAAAAGAATTCCACACGGTTCAGTACTTCAACCTGCTACCGAAACTCCATAATTATAGCATGAGTAAGCTCTTACTTATCTATTGCAAACACTGTGTAACTGAAAGTTGGTGGCTTGGTGAAACTAAATGAATAGTTTTCAGTCTAACTGTCAGGCAGTAGCGAAGTTTTTAAAAAATTCGTCCTAAGACATCTGTTATTTATTCTCCTCTCCTGGTCTACCCAGAATCGTTAAACTACCAATGCCACCGTACATCACCTACACAAAACTCTGACAATTTAATGTTTCATGGATGTGGAAAACCCACATATATGTGTACACTGTCCAGATTAGCCAGTAAATATTACTTAACCTTCTGCGTCAACATAGACGATCATTTATATTCGCCATCAATTCTGTGTGGGCTGCTAACATGGTGACATTTTGTTGTTTGCGGTAGGATGCAAACGAGACCTAAGAACCCCATGACGATACAATTCAGGCTATAAATTTTGCAGTCATAAGTCACAAATGACATTGCATTCTTTTTAAAGAATTCGTAGTAGCTTTCACCGTAAGGTTTATCTTACTATGTTCGCTCTTCACAATCAACCCACTTGTGTAGGCTAGCATAAGGGTTTATTGTGCTTATCTTGAGAAAATCTAAAACTTGCCGAGAGTGTTCTGGAATGCACTGCTAGAAATGTTCCGAAAAATCAATTAAACAGAAAGACTAGCAGTAAGTTACATAACACGGATCATATAGAAAACCTAATTTCCACTCACGAAACACTTCACACCCCAGGTCATCCACCGGCGGATCTGTCGCCAAGTAATGGTGGACAACTATCAACCATGCTGTCAACTTACTTCATGAGACGGATAGTTTGCCATTCAATCCGACCAAAGTCTTGGGTTCTGACCACAGGAACACACTACATATAAAAGTTCATGCGACTGGCACGAAACGAAAGATGACGTTTGCTGAAGCATTTTTAGTGAAAAGTCATAAATCGGTTGTTTATTGGCAAAAAGCGCTGATGCAGTCAACTTCGCTAATGTGGCAATGAAGCAGTTTACTCCATTCTGGTATCTACCGTTTTCTTGTTTTGTTATCATGTCCCAACTAGACGTTTTATGTGATCGACAATGAAAAGGGAGAAACTGCCTACAATCCATAGTGTCTGGTTTTTGAATTGTTGATGAGTCATTTGAAGGGAACTCTCTGTTTCCGGTACATATAAAAGTCAACCAGAACCGTAAGTTCTCCAGACATCCTCCTGGAGCTAGTTTACACAAACTTCGTTTCAGTGTTTTAGTGATCGTTGCTGATATCCTTGTATGCCACTAAGTGTTTAGAAATTTTCCCTTATTCCTCTGATTCACTTAATCTTCATGTCTTTAAACAATATAACACGATTTTTCATCTCACTCATAGGGCAGTGCACAAAAATGCTCGGAAAACAGAATCCATGAGACCCAGTTTTGTAAACACCACAACGTAACTGTTCTCCAAATGAACACTGCAAAGAACACAACTTAACTGCGGGTAAAAAAATGCCAGCCGTAACATTTTTGGAATACCCTGGACATTTCCGATTCATTGATTAAAAGCTTTTATGATACAAATAACAGATGCTAACCATATGCAACTTTCACTTAAGCTGAAGATGGTATAGTTGTCTGCCGGTTTTCGAAACAGCATCAAAAGTCACACATCAAACACTGTAAGATCAATCGGCCATATTTTTCCTCCATACTGTTATTACCGGTACGTAAAAAATGAGTCGATTGCCACGGGAAAAAGTACTTATCCCTACAACTGTTATTTCTTAGCATTGAACTGTAAGTCACCGTTTGTGTTAATAATCCATATCAGAAAATCTGCTTATACAGGTCAATTATCTATTTACTACTTTGGTTTCAGAACCTACAGTGACTTTACAGCAATGACGAAGTCAAAACTCAAGTTGAAAGAGTCTGAATTGATCCAAATGAGCAATGGAAACCCCCTAGAATTCACTTGCTTTTTGAAAGAGTTTGTAATTATTGGGTCCCACGTCATTGTACTTATGGTCGCTGGATGCATGTACAGTGAGTTACTTAAGTGATTACTGACGAGTAGTCGAGGATTCGGTTAATTTCAAGTTTAACAACACTCAAATTTAATCGCAGTCTTCGCCTTCAGATGGACTTCCCAGTCAGCCTCTTTCAATAAGAAGTAGCAGTGGACTCGAGTTTCGTTCTTGTTAGAACCTCGGTCACGCTTTTTTGAGGAAACCGTGTTAACCACTGCCCCAATGACCTCACATTAGACAAGACTGAACTGTCGTTCGCGAACTCTTAGTCACATTCACTTGTGAGTAACACTCCGATTGTCCGGCGGCTTCCAAAGTGGACACATTAACTGTCATTTTAAATCCCGTTGATGACCCCCTCACTTAGGACTTCTCTTCAGGGTACTTCTCTTCTGGAGAGATCGGACAACCTGAACATTACTAACAGGTGAATGTGGCTGGGCTTCGTGCTTAATGTGAAGTCAGTGGTCAACAGGGGTGCCTGATAAAAGCGTGACCGGAGTTCTATTTTTGGCCGTAGCAGAGTACTGGTGGTGAGAAAGAAATTCGAGAGGTATTTTTAATCTTATGACATACTTTAATGAACATATCTAGACAATAATGAAGCAGTTAATCTTCACTTACTAGTGACCTTTGACGTCTGTCAGTTTCAACGTTAGCTCCTGGATCTGAGGGAAAAACAGAATGTGTTAACCAGAGCGACATCATCTTTGTTCATAAGGGAAACAGATTGCAAGCTGCAGTCAACACAGTTGTTTTCATAACAGGAAGAAACAAAAAGAAACAAACTCGGTTGCCTGTAAATGATACATTAGTGTATTGTCTTCAGCTTCACACTATGTTGATTACAACTCACATGATTAATGGGTTTTAGGTTATCACGTACTTTCTGAAGCTCGTTCGTTGACTTTTATGTTAAACTAAACCAAACCAAATTCGAAAGCTAAACTTGCGCAGCTGTTACTGGCATTTATTCAACTTCGTTTCTAAAGGTGAATCCCATTTCTTTTGGTGGAGGAAACTGAACGAAATGACATCGGAATGCTGTGATATGATTATGGTAATACAAGCATTTAACCACAAATTATATGAATTTCTGTGTCAAAATTCGAACGAGTACAGCAAACCGTCAAGTTGCTCGAGAAGTCTCTAACAAAGGGTTTCGAACTCAAATCTGTAATACGTAGATAAATGTGTAACTCTGCATACAAGGCAGCTGAATAATTGGCTATCTTTATTAACGAATCCTGTCACTACATTATACACACTGGGTTACAGCAAAATCATTTTATCAATGTATCTACGAAACCCACCTCTTCTTCTTGTCGGCGTAACCTTTCCTCTAGTTCCAATCTTTGTGCCTCAGACTCTTTGGCTTTTTTATGTAGAGTGTAAAGCAATTCCTGAAGTTGATCTGCGAATTAGGATCAAAACAATGAAAGTCTTGTTTTTATATCTTTGAGGCACAACTGGTGCATATGTTTCATTGAGTTTATCCAGTTTTTTTGCAAAATTCTACAATATCCGACGAAGAATCCGTGCCAGCGATCGTATGAGAGACGCTATTTACTGAACTGGTAAACATCGGTGAGATGATGAACAAAGCCAAAAGATTTGAAGGGTCTGACTATAAGGACACAAGGCAGCAACAAGCTGAAATGTTTGTAGCTAAAACTGACTGAACATTGAACAATCCTGTCTGTATGGAATAAGCTGAAAGACCAGAATTTCATCATATTTCTTGCTCAAAATTACGAGCCGTGATTGAATACAAAGTTGTATTGAAGAGTAGTCCAATAAAACACAGTCCTTAGTTACTGGTGTTGCAAAACTGCACCGCTGGCAATCAGGACACTGAGGTTACTGAAAGAAACGTTGGAAATTGTTCGGCAATGTACTTAACAATTTTCCACCGGCATATTCGACATATCGCTGGAATGGTGGACATATACAAAAAAACTGATTTTCCCTGGCAAAATAGATAATCATCAAAGCGATAAACCATCAGGATTTCCAGAATGCATTTTTGTTCACAATTACTAATAGTTTTAAGGTGATATTTTTAGCGACTTGACATACAAGAACTATCAGTGCAAATGTTGTTCATGTGACAAACATCTAGTGGTATATCCACTCATAGGAGTGCATACTGAGGCTCACTGAACATATAATTATATTCGCTAGAAAACTCAATGTTTCATTTCTTCAGACAACCAAGACATCCATAAGATAAGCCCAAGAGTTTTGGACTGACAGTTTGGATGCAAAAGTTTTTCGGTGTGAATTCAAGTTACCATTAGGTCAGATGCTCGTCTTACTCGTAGTATGAATCATGGTACAACTCACAAAGATCGGAACTACTTTGACGAGAACCTAAGTCAAGGGAAAAAATAAAATTTGGTAGTTTCCTGTTAACAAATATCAATCGTTTTCAAAATGCATTAGATACGCTTTTGCACAGTTTTCTTCACAGATCGATCATGATAACTAAGTATTGCCGTTTTGTGTGTAAACATGCCAGTTGAGAGATGACTCGGTCTGCATGCCAAGGTGTAAACAAATTCGTGGGCGCAATAGTTTACGTATCTATACGTGAACCAAGTGAAGGTGCACGGAAAAAGCCAAGCCTTGCAAGTCAGTTACAGTGCGATTTGTAGAAAAAGTCAACTAATTTACCCGGGACTATAGAGTATGTGGCAGAAATCCATTCGTATGACGTTCCCAGTGCAAGCACCTTCGGAATGTCTGGATAGATTCAAGTGTACTGTAATCGTTTCTCAAAATTTCACTGGTGCTCCTTCATTTTTACTTCTATACAGAGGGTATATTTTAACTTTTTCACTAAGCAATACTATTGTGTATAAATATTTTGTTTGGACAAAGGATGCACATGTTGTACCACATCGAGACGGACGACGCTTGGTTAGAGACCTTCCAGTTTATGTAACTGGCTTTTAAAAAGGGTTCTGGAATTAGTCAAGTGAGACATTTTTCCCGTCAAATCGAATAAGGTTCAATGTCTTATTATATTCCTTTGTCTAATTTGCGCTACAAATACTATGTTACAGGGAAAACTACGAAGTTGTTTTGCAGTCTTAACGATTGATGCTTAACCGTTGTGTTTGGTCGGACATCTAAGTTATGGATGTACACTGAACAGTGGACACAACTGTGCCAAAGAATGTGACGTATCCAGAAACATGCTTTCAGGGAGATCGGTTTGCCAAGCAGATGGGACATCTTTGACTAGATGTGACATCCGGAACATGGCACGCCCCAAAACGCAATGCACTACAGCGTACATTAATGATTCCAGCATCCGCTTGGATGTAAGATGAAAAAGCCTCGTTCAAACCCACATGTTTAATAGTTCATGATGTAGCTATGGCTCGAACTACACACTGCCATTGGAATTGAGATGGCCTCTGTGGATACAAATTCACCAACCTTTATCAACGAGCAGTTGCTTAACTCCATGAAATGTATCTGTTCCAGACATTTCCCGTCAGTGGTCCCGGCTTACAGGTCTGATCAACCTCCGTTTTGTTGACAGTCAATCAACTGAGGGACTAAGCTATCCAAGGAACACTTCTTGTTGACATAGTAATGACAGGGGTGAGTAAGTGTTGGTCCGTTCTGAGAATGTTTAAACGACTGTGTTAACATAGTTTGATATTCACCGTTCACCTTATTCGTGTGTGATTATACCTCTGGACTTCGTCTCATGTAAATCATCTATAATCGGTACAAATATGCTTATGAATTTTCAACCTGGGTACGATCATGCTAACTGGCATCAACGAAAACTGTTCCGTTGTTTGAATTGAATAAAATCACAAGACTTTCTACGATAACACGATTATTGCTGAGAAAGATGGGTTTAAATTTGACGTAGGATACGTTACGTTACGTTACTACTGAGATGACTGCCAAATTAACCAATGGGAGGTACCGATATAGAAACAGTGCCTCAACTTCTACTCTTTCACGTTTACTTCACATACAAACTGTGTGACAACGTGACAGGCTTTAAGACACACTTATAATGTGTCACTCGCTGCCGTTAACTTCGGATCAAACTTTGAGTCAGCTCATTTTTCTCCATTATCCATTACTGCCAGAGGTTGCCTTTACATTACTGGTTACATCTTGTAGAGTTTTCGTTTGCAACTATTACGGAACTTCAGGTCAACTGATCAAACACCCTCAGGCGATAAATACTGACTTCAGTGTAGTGTAAGCATCAGGTGCATTCCAAAGTAATTTCCTGAAGCTCAACAAAATTTTCAGTTTTATGGTTCTGCGATCGGTGTTGTGATAGTCGTACAGAATGAGGTACAGTGGCTTGTATGTCGAAAATTTAGTGTCGCTTGAACATAACTGTCCCTGTCTATTTTTCAGCGGTTGCCCCATGAGATGTAGCAAGTTGTCTAATTCCATATGTGAATCTGTGCTACATATATGTATGTCTACTCAAATGCAATATATCAGACCCAGTTGTGAAAAGTCAGCGCTCCAGACGGATTCGAACTCGCGACAGAAACTCCATGCCTCAGCGCGGCAAACACTCTACCAGCTGAGTCAGGATGCTACACAGCTCATATGAAACTTTAAGCGCATAATTACATGAACTGTTTTCAACGCGAATAAAAAATCACTTACTTTCGTTCAAAGCATCCACGTTACATGAGGGCACAACGGACTTGAGATGGTCCTCCCTTGCGTGCATTTCTTTGAAACGTTCCGCCTTCAGCTCTTCTTGGGCTTTTCTCATTATGATTTCCTACGCACAGCAAGGCAAAAAATGCAGTAAATTTAACTTCATACGGAAAAGTGATACTGGTAACTATGGGGCATTCAGTGCAATCGACTGTGGTACAGTCAACCTGTGATATATTAAAAACACCACTACTACCAGTAGTAAACTATCCTTGTTCAGAATGTTGTGACATAGCGGAAGGAATAAGCTTCATAGGTGAGTGCAAGTTTGTCTGTTGTATTCAGTCCTCATAACCGATACAATGATAAGTAAATAAATAAGCAATTCTGTGGTTCTTTAAAACCGACAGATGAGGACATCTACGAATGTTTGATAAAAAGGATGACGTAACCGAAACCAAACTCTGAAGAAGTTAACAGTGGGTCTTATTGGGTTGTTTGACAAAACGCTGAAGAGTTATCTTCACCAGATCATTCAAAGCCTTAGAATGTGTTCGAACTCATAATTCTGAAGAAATTCATCCGGCTTTTCCACACAAACCCACCACCAGTGGATGTATGCACAAAATCATTGATGAATCACATTGGTCTACCGTAGTATGTCATCGTTGTTTGATTTCGGTCAAGCTTTTCTCCCCATGATCTATACTACTAATGTTCCTAGCCATGTATGTCTTACACATTCCGTGCTTCCAGGTGCATAAAGTAAATGAATTGTTTGTCGCTGGAGGTATGTCTTGTAATAGTACCGGATGCCCCGATCAAGAAAGTTGTTTACCTTCCCAGTATAAGATGCCGTAATTTTTTACGTTCTTTTTGATCGCGAGAGAAAATTGCACCGATCAGTTAATTAGTAAGAGGAACCTCATGTGGTGATTAGTAATTTTAATTGACCAGTCGTGTTGATGACAAAATTTGCCCGCTGTGCAAAGTTCCGCTGAACAATCTAGTGAAATTTCTGTCAAACTCATCCACCTCAATACATTCCATCTAAGCTGTTAACTATAACTTGGCGATTGACGTGAAACTCTGTACGTTCTTCGGACTGACAACTATTTTGAATACATGTGGTTTATGAACTAGCTACGTGCAGCAGGTTTGCAAATATTTCTGCATCTAATTTACCTGGAGTCTTACAGCTTCCACGCTGAATATACAAAAAACCTGACTGTGACTTGTTTTTGCTGGTTATTATAGTTTAGTTCATTATTTTTGCAAGCTATGTGAGAAGTTCCAAGATGTAAAAACTTGGTAAACGAGATTGTACGGTTCTTGTTTGAGAGAGGAATGCAATATAAATTTGAAACAGTTCAATAACGGAGTTAACAGGTTGTTCGTGGGCATTCTAGCCATGCGGTCAAATACTCACAACCTTTTAGGCTCTAGAAATATCCACGGTATGCAGAAGTCATCGTTATTTGTAAGGTAAATCCAATCTCTTGGGCTAAGTATCCTTCTTTTTCTTATCAATTAAAATCCCCATTAACTGACAGATGTGAATTAATCTTTCTATTCACCTATTAGGCAAACAGTTAACAACTTTGTTCAGCATATTTCTCTAACGCCATTTACAATCGAACAACTCACAATTCCTGGACAATTATTAGTTTCTGCTTCCAATAATGTGTATCTTACTTATGACGTGTTATCGAATAGAAAATTGTAAAGCCATAGTTAATCTGAAATCATTTATCCGAAACGTCGTTCGCTGGGTACGTCCAGAAATGTTATGGCAAGCTACGGGCATGGTTAAATCTGTTTTCTTGAGTGTAATTATGTGGACAGTACAGAAGAGGAGGATGTTGACATGACATGAAATACTCAAACACCACCTGTAACGCAAAATGGGAAGATATATGGCTTCGTTTCTTTAATATCGATGCACATCTGGTTTAGTGTCTTTTATACCTTCATTTTTGCTATTTGACACGATTACATCACGAGTATAACAGTGTAAACAATTTGTTTCTAGTCTTATACACAAACAGTAATAAAGTGTCTCAACTTCCTTGTGATATAGCAAACTAATATATTGGATGCATTTATATTCCCTCACCAATTAGTGTTCTAAGTTAACAGTCTGTATACAAACACCTTGGGTCTTACTTGTGGTCTCTGTCAAGCCTAAATGGGAACAGTCATTGCGTCATACACAATATCAGTCGATTTTATGATCCTATTTCAGAATTGCTGATGATCACCACCTCCACAATAAAATATTTTTTTATAACCAAACGCCTACTTACAAAAAAACCTTCTCAATATTTTCTGATTGAATAGGTCTTAAATATGCTCGCGTGAAAAGCTTCTCGATCATTTAGGCGGCTATCCGTTTGTTTGTTTCAAATAATAACTCTCCGGTCAGTTTGAGATCAGCGCACGTCTTCTTTAACAAGACATATCACCATACGATTTTCCCTTATCCATGCAATTTGCTGACTAGCACATAATAATCGAAACGATCTTTCTTGTTGTGCTGACGTAACTGACGGATTTTAAGCATCTCGGTGTTTCCACGGAACTTACTATCGTTCGTTTTGAACTCTTAAAACATGGTTACCCCTTAAACGTCTTTGTATGCAACCAGTTACAAAACCTGTCTCCAAATAGAACACAACTCTTCAACGCTTTAGCCGTGGCGCCTGTTATGATATTACTGTCTGAAGGGGCTTTATAGAACAAAAGGGGAACCATGTTGTTGTCCTTCGGTTTTTCAACTGTTCTTTCTTGCTCCCCATCTTAAGATACATTGGCTTCACCTTACGAGTCACAAGTAATTCCATCTTAGTTAACAGCGATCTGACCCATGGTGGCCTAGGCTTTCAATCAATGATTGCCATGGCCGTCACTCATCTAATCCACCACACATGAAACTCCCGGAAGTTACTCCGTATTCCTTACCATTTGGTAATTATTTGGGAATTATGAGTTGGCTCTTTTCGAAACAGTTTGCTCCAATGAATTGGGTAGTAGAAGCAGACTGACAGCGTTCCTTTTGTATTCTTGTTATGTTTGTAAATTCTCCATCTGTTATTTTGGGTTTCCGTTCGACGGTGTAAAAGACACTTAACCAGATATATACACTTTCCACATTTATTTTCAGTTTAAATTGGATCATCACAGATGCAATAAGCGGATACATGATGTATCTTCCTATATGCCTGGCCAAACAGCAAAAGTTTACCTTGAGTTTTTTCCTTCTCTCCCTGCTGAATCCTCCGATGCCTCGTTTTGCGAAGGTCATTTTTCGTGGACTTGGACTAGGGCTGTGGGTGGAATTTCGTCGGGATTTCATCTGAAATGTTTAATCAAACACGGGATTTGATAGAAAATAAATAAAAATTGAGTTCACAAGTCCTTAGTTACAGAGAACACGTCACCGGGAACTAGATAAGGTGTTCTCTGGTTTCTGGTTGTAACCAGTTCACCAGCAACGTCAGATTTAAACTCAAAGAATCGAACATAAATTCTTGTTCCGGACAGATGTTTTCAGTTAAAGGGTACAGGCAAAGCACCCAAGCATAACATTAACTGTGCGAATGTGATCATGAAGATAGTGCTGTTTAACGTATAGACAAATAAAGTCGCCGTTTCGCCGAACGAAACATTTTGCACAATACGTAATTAGATTGTAGATATAATATGTCTGGAAGAAACAGCGCTTGCTAAGTGGCTAACTTTGAAATTTACGAACGTATATCAGTACAAAAGAAGCTTCTGTGTCGGAAGTGAAACTTCACCAATACACCAAACTAACGGTTGTTTACTAGTTGGTCAGAAACCAGAATCCGGGTTTGCAAGATAAGCACAATTTTGTTCTCCCACACAAGCCCTATGAGCAGGGATGTGAAGTATTTGAGTAATGCCTACTTGACCCTAAACTAACCGTGGTTATAAAAGGTGCTAATAAACTTGAGGTTTGAAACACTGAGTTC
>LUCH01001363.1:55107-66368 GCA_013368495.1 Paragonimus heterotremus
GTTTCCCATGAAAGGATGGACTGTGCCAAATTCACTGGAAAATTTCCCTAATGCACTACGGCCTTTGACACTTACGTTCCACAGCTACGTGGAAAGCAGTTGAACTAACAACGCAACCTCTCTGAGCGAATGAATTGTTTGTGGGACGTTAGTCTACTTGCTCGAAAGTTGCCCATTATCATAATGAGATTGGAAGCATATAAACAAACGCCTTCTACAATTTGCTTTCAGACCGACACATTTATATAGGAAAGTGATACACTTCGACCGAGTTGTCGATGCAATTTATTACGGACGGTCTAGGTTACGGATCTACTGGTTGGCGGTGGATTGATAGGTCCAGTGTGTTAAGTTTATTAGAACAGGTGACTTGGGTTCATCAGACAGAAAATAGGGTTATGTTGTCAAAATGCTCTATGTTCTGCTCTACCAGTGCCGACGCTACTAAGCGTTGCACAGTCCACAAGTCTCTGGGCTCTGTTAATTTGACCAATTTATGCCGTTGGATTAAGTGTGGCAGGGAATTGGTCGTCTGTATTTTCACTTTCCAACCCTTCCTTAACAAGTTTATGAACGTTGCACAATTTAAAGGCAACGTCTCATTTAGTTTGATGAAAGGTCTACCGTTAAGAAATAAGACCAACGTTTGAACTGTGAAGTGCCGTTAAATCAACAACATGGCCCAAAATCAAAAGATTATCAAACAAACAAGCGCGCCATTAAATGTAATATCACATTCATCAATAATGTTCATAAAATCGGAAAAGGGGATGTTACTGTCTCGAACAAGGCGTGGTTTCGAGCTCAGCTGTAGTTCTGCTGCTTGTTTTGTGGACATACAGTGTGACTATCGCATTATTTGGATTCTGGAATCGTTTCCCACTCAACAGTCTTATTGAATGCAAGCAATACTCAATCAACGGGTATGGAACACGAATTCGTTTGTAAAACTGGACTGAGTTGACAACCTCAGTGTAGGAGGATTGCCCATAACATTGACATCTATGACAATCGTGATTCAGATAGCTGCATTAATCAGTGCTTCCGGCTCGTTCAAGATTTGCATCCTCTATTTCCTTTACGCTCACGCTTTACTTTTATATAAGGATAAAAGAAGAAACGGAGAGTCTTTCTTTCGTGTATATTGACAGACGAACCTGCATAATTTGGCGATCTAATTTTTTGTAACAACTGTGTGAAAATTCCTAGAATACTCACATTCTTTTCTTCCTCCCCGGTATTCATTTTGGCGATCTGAAATTTGAAAGTGAAAAGGAATTCGAGAAGACAAACAAGGTAAGTATAGGGGGCGAGTGTACTCGGAAAATCTCAAACACATGCTTGTTGGCTGAATGCATATATTTAACACCATCATCTAAGATGCTATTTTTCTCAATCATTTTAAAATGTGAAAACTTTATTTCCACAAGCCACAAGAAGGTAATTGTGTGCCACGAGAAGATCAGCTCACTGCGACAATTGATGCAAAGCTCAAATGTACTCTCAATCGAACCCTGTACGCCGCTGAACCACGTATTTGTCATAGGTTTACTTCAGCATTTTGACCAATTTTCAGGCATAAAATGTCTGTCTGTTTCTTTTGTCTGTTCGCACTCACTTTCTCTTTTTTGTCGAAATAGTTACCTGGGTCTTACGATCGGACACTTACTCGAACATATCCCTGAATATCCCTTACCAATAATAAAGTTACCAAAACCTTATCGGGTAAAGTCGTGCCAACATTCAAACCACTGTTTTGTGTTTGCTTCACCAAATTAATTGTACTCCACCAAGCGTTGCAAGGTGTTGGGCTGTTGAAATACAGGGTTCTCACTAATTGCCTGTCTTATATAACCTGGATGTTTAACGTGTGCGATTGATGAAAATAAACGAACTGTTAACATATCGCAATATGCCTTCCTTCTGCACTGATGATGTTGAGTTCTTGTCACAGCCAGGACGATTGGAATTCCACAATTATGAACCCAGAAGCTTTCCAATTAAATCTGGTGATTACCATGGTCCACCATTCACAACATATCTCGTCAATTTTTTATGATTCTAGTAGCCTTGTAATTGTGACTCAACTTTACGACAGTTTTGTCCTCCGTAGCATATATGAACTTGTTTAATTCATTTTAACTCAATAATGATTTAATCATTTTGCCGTGAAAAACTGTTCCACATAAGCATTACGCACCTGGCCTCCCGATGAACAACCCAAAACGAATCTGGCCACCACACTGTGTTCTCAATGAATAAGCGTTCTACTATTCCATAGTTGTGTGATTGTGTTTTTGTCCACAAACAACGCAGCAATGCGTACAAGAACGAAACACACAAAATTTGTGGCGATAAAGACTTGACAAACAGGTTTAAATGACGAGATTAGGTTCACTTTATGTGCGATCAAAAGATTATGGGATTGTGTGGCACACAACACTCATGTGTACATACAACGAACGGTACATAAGCCAGTGGCGTTAGTTGGTGGCCATCATATCCAGGTATTCGCAAGTATGTGAGTTGTGAGATACGTTCGTTTCATTATGCGAAATCACTCATGCACAGATTTTGATGTCTAAAAGTTGATCTTAAGAGGGGTTTATTTGTTAGTCTTGCTATGTCATGGTTAGAAAAGTACTGAATGATATTTGAACACCAGCTGGAGACCTCTTTCTTCTCTGCAGTCCCATCTATGATTCCTGATGTTCGATTTGCCTTATGCAACCTCACACAGTGATGAAATAATGACACTTGCTTAGTAGGTGCTCAACATAATATTTTTATTGAGTGTTGCATGATGAATATACCTATAAACAAGCATGTATCCTAATCGGGACTAGTCTATGCGTTGTGATTATTTTCGGACACTGTATCCACCTGTTAAATCAGAGGTATCAGTTTAACCATACAAGTGTCTGCCGAAAAGAGGTATAAGTCCGACGCAAATTGTAATCCATCACATATGAGCAACTCTCTTCCGCTAGTGTTAAATGACTAGGATCGGCCTGGATTGCATTTACGCAGAAAGTTACTAACTACCACAATCAGCGAATGCTCGTGAGACTAGTTCAATGATCTGTGAGAGTTACGACGCAGCAAATAAAATGGTACACCGAAATGACCTGAGATATGCCTAATCGCTGTGAAGTGCTCTTTTCAAGTACCATGTTAAGTATAAGTGTGAAAATATTGGAAGTTCATTGGTCGTCTTAAGGCAATCTGGGTCAGCCAGCTTTCAACACAATGATTGTTGTTGAGACCACGAAGATTCCAGAAAGCCAACGATCTCAGCAGAAATGTATCAAACGTGGAAAAGTGTGTGTTACCCAAATGGGAGTATACAATTTGTAACATTGAGTGTCCTCAAAAAAATCCCACATAATGTGAACAAATAACTCTACTTTCTGAAGGTTTTCTAGAGACTGATTTAAAGATCATATATAAGTTCCAGAAAGGAAAATGTTATAAAAAGTACTTCTTAATCAACCTTATCTCAAGGAAAAAAAGTTTGTTTCATTTTAACCACCTTGTTTAAACTGCACAGAGAAAAACAATCCACAGTGAAAACTGAAGTGCGTGCAAGGTAATATTCTCTCATATAGTGGAGATATTGTAGGTGAATATACTCATAAATCTGAGTCACTTAATCACACATGAAATGCTGAATGTACTGAGTTTACTTTTGTTGAATCCAAGATTATCGTCGGATGACCAACTTATGGAATTAGTCAGCTCATTTAAACAAAACCGTTTCAGGGAACCTAGTTATTGACGGCTCCAGAAATTAGTGGTTTGCGTGTAAAATTTCGGACAACGGTAGACTGTCAGTTTCTGTTATCAATTGACAAAGAAATGGGCCAACCATGTCTTGTGCAGGTACATCATAATTTTATGTTTTAAACAAATATACCGCGTTCTGGTTAATGTTTTTTAAACATTCGCCCTCTGTAACCAGTAGTGTTTTTCACAGTGTATCATCAACTCCTTCGAGTTGTTTATTTGTGGCGATTTGTCATGATTATTTAAAAAAGAATTTACTCGTTTTTAAAACAACTAGCTACAGAGTGTTTACTAATGTTGCATATATTATAACGATGAAACTGGTTGTCTGATTGATAGACCTTCCAATAGAACAGAAAATACTGAAAGTTTTCATGAGACGTTTGAAAAGATACGAGTTAGTGCACAAACACCGTTTTGTTTGCACGTCAATGAGTATAAACCAAGACCTCGGTAGCACTCTCTTGGTAGTATCATATGGTGACTTTTAACTCAGGTTGTCTCTCACAAATAACACTTAAGCGCCAATATATATAAGCTTATAAGATCAATCACTGCGTCACCTGCCGGATATGTTAAACGAAGTGAACTCTGTGTGACTTCACCCATTCGTAGCAAAAAAAATGCTTTGAAATTTCTCTCCTGACTTTATCGATTAGCTACGATAGAGAAAATTTCGAATTCAGGATAGCTCTTAGTATGAAAGTAGCAATAATGCACCATGACATTTTAAGCCTCAACTACAAAATGTCAGTTCTATCTTTTGTGTCCTTTTAGACGTTAAATAACGTTAGCTGTATAAACGTTAAACTTTATTCCGCCATAAATATCGACGTAATCTGAACTTATTCACCAGTGTTATAGTGTATTTTCACGTATTTTTGTTTGAATTATCCGGCATTTTCTGTATTTATCAGTCCCATGTTTCTTGTGCTCTGCTCATTCGATTAGTACACGAAAAAATGTTACATTGCAGACGGGTAATGATTATTGCCGAAGGATAATCGAATGTCTGGGTACACATGGAGATATTAATGTCAGGCAGTATGATCGATAGTTCAGTAGAATATCGAGCACTACGCTTTAATGGTACAGCACTTTGCTAAAAATCAGCGTAGTCTTTTGCATGGGTTGATTAAAAACCCGGGTTGTCTTTTAAATTTTAGTACATATGGAGGTTTGACATGAACTATTAAATGGTTTCAGGTGTGCGTTGAACACGGCTACGACGAAATCCACTGAAAAGAATTTTAGCCATATTGCAGGATTACGGGGTTGGACCCGATACTCGTGGTGAGCCAAGTGTTTTGCAACTGAGATGTGAAGGCAAATGGAATTTCTGTTTTAATGACATGTGACTGAAGGTACATCAGTCATTGAGCGCAAACGTTTTAAGCTCACACTGGATAATCGAAAAGGACGTATCCGATAAAATGGTTTTCCACTCTGGTTTATTTGACCACAGTCTTGCCACACTGACTCAGCTGGCTAGTGAGTCTGAAAAAGCTGGTGGATTTCACCCGAACAGAGGTATTACGAAACACAGTGTCTGACCAAACTGAGGACAAGACAAATCCAAACGCGTTGCGTGTTGATAATGACATGTCATCCAACAAAATGTTTACGGTAATTTAAATCAGTTTTGACGGACAAATCTACCAACTCAGTACATGTGGCCATGAATGCTGCTGAAAAAGCTATTTTTCATGATTAACATACATCTATTGTGGCGATGGATAACCCTTTAGTGTGGTGGAGATCATATTTTAAACCCAGATTTAAGTGGTTACTTTACACAGAACGTGATCTATTTTCAAAATAAAAGAAACCAGCCGAAAGCATTGGGATCAACAGTTTGCTTACCTCTTCTTGTTCTTCTCGCATGCTCACTCTTCGGTTGATTATGAGGGGTTCGGATGTCTAATGTAAAGTGCAAGTTTTGAAAACCATCAAAAATGTTGATGTCCATAAACTGTAATTTGGAACATTGAGTCTCTCTTAACCATTTGAATAGAACAGTCAGAATAGTCGTAATCTGTGTTTTCCGACTATTCTGTTCAGTAAAATGGAAGTTAAACACTTTACTCACAAATTGTTTTTTAGTGTTCTTTACATATAGAACGACTCATTTCAAGTTCACGAATAAATAACAAAGTATACCAGTGAAATCAAGAAAACCGATTTAGATTTCTTCAACTTCACTGTTTGTCTGATAATACACCTAGTTTTACACTCTTCATTTTAGAGTGAAATGTGAACACAAAAGCAATATTTCTGACTCTTGTTTTTTGTATACATAAATGTACTACCAATTCTCAACTGCAAACAACAAGAAACGTTTACAATGCTGACGAAAGAATTTTGGGTTTTGTCCGATACGAACAGTCATTGCAAATGAACAAGATAAAGTGCTACCCCTATTTCAAAAAATCAATATATCACAGTTTTTTGTGATATTTGGTGAGAGGTCATTCTAACTAAAGTGCTTTGTTAGGTTTTACTTTGGTATTTTAAACAGTTGTGGTTTTCCAAACATGGAATTTCATGAAGTGCTGTATTTGACTGCAGAGTTCACAGTCAGACAGATGTTTCAGACAGATAGCTTTCATAGGGTACAACTTGTGGTTTGTTCTTCTCAACCGCTGGATTCCTGTCTAACATTCTAAAAAATATACAAAGGCTGACTTAATTTAGAGTTTGGATGTGGAAACTAGGCTACGTCTACGTGAAGTAGGTGAGATACTGGCACAATGGCTGATACAGGTAAAACATCACGGAGGCAAGTTTTTCTATTTGTGAATAAAGTTTGAGACTTTCTCTCATATTACGTAATAATTATTCAATAACAGTGTACAAACGGCGACGTGATGTTGAATTGGACGCATAACGATGTGAAAGAGATTGAAAGACAAAATTTCTTACCCGTTGATAAAATACCTTATATGCACTGTGTTCAAAGGTATGTTTATCATGACAAACTATTTCTATTAGAGGAGATCCAATTGTGAAAAATCCGGACTTCGACTGGATTCGAACCAGCGACAGAAACACCATGCCCAAAAGCGGCAAGCGCTCTACCAGCTGAGCTACGAAACCACTTCGGAAGCTCAGAAACTTCACATTTGGACCTAGTTACCCACCTAACCAACTGTGTCATGTGGAATCCATCAAATGATTCAGCCAATTGTCTGCCCAAGCAGGATTCCTCGACCAGTTCGCGCTGGAATCTACCAAAGTTACAGAAGAGCATTGAAATTAAACTACTGATAAGTAATGAGAAATCTTGATTGGGCAATCAGTCGGCAAGATCATTTGATGGATTCCGTATGACACAGTTGATTGGGTGGGTAACTATTTCCAAAGGTGCAATTTATGAGCTTCTGGGGTGGCTTCGTAGCTCAGCTGGTAGAGCATTTGCCGTGTTTGGGCATGTTGTTTCTGTCGCTGGTTCGAATCCAGCTGAAGTCCAGATTTTTCGCAATGAGATCTCTTGTAAGTCATCAAACCTGCCGAACCTGTTATCCGTAATATTTCTATTACCTGTTAGAAATTTCGCGTTTTTTCGGACCTTCTGTTAACCCCTTTTTGTTAGCTGGACCTGGATATGAGTCTTTCTCTCGATAGATCTACTTGATAGTGTTTAACTTTGCCGCTGTTACATTGGTTTGCCTTCACATTATTGCTCGACTTGAACACTACTCATTTGTAATGGTGTTTGAGCAGTTAAGATTAATACTTCAGTTTTATCTACTTTATGATGATTGGCGTAGCAGCCAAAACTAACACCTCATGAAAACGTACCGTTAATTGGAACCAAAGTGGTGACTAGAACAAGCGCTAACAAGGACAGTTTTATTCGGAAGATGTTGTGATTAATTGTGTTCTGTTAGTTCCACAGTGAAAGATTTACCAATTTATTTCCATTCACAAAATATTTTACGTTTCAGCCTGCTTTGTTGAATTGTCTTAGCTGGCAGAGACTATTCTTACGTCCTTGAGTCTTGACTGTCTGTTGAACTATGAGACCAACCTCTTGCTTGTTGTTCAGTGTGTTACACGCCATTTGTGAGTGTCACAAAATTCCTGGATACGACGAAACTTGCGTGTGAAGCACTGCACAACGTAATGGTTCTATTGCCACTTTCTGTTCATAAACCAACTTTTTATATTTTCGACTTTTCTTATACTTGTCAGATTTTGTCTGCCACTTTGAGGTGATTATCAGACGATCAACTCAAGATGACAGGGTCATGGGTTAAGAAGATTTCCACTCCTGTCAGATGCAGTAAAATAATTTAGACGAACAAAACTTGTGCTCATTACGTACTGGTCAGAATGAGATAAGCGAGGAATCACGTTCACGCACCAGTAAAACGAGAGTGAAATCAGGGTTAAATGGTCATGAATACAAAGGTGACCGAAACTAGGGTGAAGTGTGTGTAGTACACGGTGACATACGGACAATTTTCAACGTCAACGGCGGACTGTAAATTTAAAGGCATCCATTCACATGCAAAATTGTTGTGGCAGTGAGTTGCATATTTTGAGATTGAAGTAAAAACAGATCAAATTTCAACAGTACATGAGAAGTTCTATTCAAGATGCAGTCTAGTGTTGGTTAACACAAAAAGTTTGTTAGATGGTTCATGGAGAATCCCTGATAACACCAATAATTTGAAAGACCTAGTATAATTCTGGCATGTTGTAAGTAACCAACTGTTGAAACTTCAATAATCAGTTTCAGTAGTGTCCGGAATAAATTTCTTTTTTTACAAACTTACTGACTGTTGTTGCGACAGATAAACATCCAGAGATGACATCCTATCGGTAAACAAGGAAAATGATACATTTCTGTTAGATATCGAAGGCTTTCCAAATTACGTTTCACAACATAGTTCAAAGTTCCAAAACATTGGAAGAGAAAGTGCACTCAAAGATGATTTTTGGACGCGAAATTTGAATCTTGTTCTACATTAAATTTGGCAATAGTATTTTAATCATATATTCTGAAGTAGCTTTTCTTAATCCCGTTACACTTATTACATTGTGTGTTTTCAACTCATTGTGTAATGTGTTACATTTTCAGCCGTACTTAAAATTTCGGTTTATTTGATTTTACAAACAGCGTGTTACAGTCAGTTTAGGAAAATCGTTTTATTAGATAGTTATTTTCAGGTTAAAACTGTTACACGGACAACATTACTGAATAATAAGTCTTTCCAGATTACTTCGTATCTGCAGGTCACACAATAACAATGTCTACAGGAGGGACTTTTCCACAGCAGTGACAATTAGGTCATTGCTTGAAAGAGAACTAAATGTCTATTTCATTATGCTCAATTGTTAAGGGCAGACTGTTTTTCTGTTTGTCTACGTGACAAATCAACAGGTCATACTGATTACCACAATGTTATAGTTTGTTTATGTTGTCGAAAAGGCTGTATATAGAAGACAAACGCCCTCCTATACTAAAAAGAACATTACATATGTGTCACCTATATCATTTCATCCTTCAAAGTGTTGTCACTTGCCTAGATCAGCACCTACCATGAAGATACTTAGAATTGAATGAAATAGCCTGCTGTTTAAAACTGCGTTGCTCCCTTGTTCTATCAAGCTGAAGTCTTATTTCGTTTATATATTTGGCTTTTTCTACTCTTTATTCTACGTTAACGCTGTTTACGTTTTCTTGAAAAAGACCTCATTCATCCTTCGAAAGTGCAACTTGTTTTATTTCCCATTTATCTTTTTCTTCTGCCAAATTTTGCTATCAAACATGGCAATACTTGCTTATTTGGTTCTTACCGACAAAGTTAACTTTGCCGTGAAAGCTGCCGCGCTTCTCCCATTTCTGTCTTCTGCTGCGAGAGTTGATCACCCTAGATACATTATCGTCCGAGAACAATGAATGTAACCGTCACTGTTTCGCATTGTGTGACATTGCTATGAGGTCAGTCGTTTATTTGTTTATTTCACATGACCGGCGGTATCACTAAGTATGACACCCCAACCATGTTACTTCCGGCTTCCACTAAAACTGCTGTCACTTGACGAATGCTAATCAAACTTTGCCTAGTACTTGATATCTGCGACATAACGCGAGAAAATTGCAAACATTTTGCACTAAATGTTGTGGTTTATAGAACACTATCAAAGCATTAACGGGTTTTGTCATTTCAACAGCTTCCGGTTTCCCATAGATCATTATCCTACGAGCAAAGCTTCACCATATCCGCCCACCAAGCTACTTCTTACATAAAAGCTCGTGATTCACATGTTTCATTACAGAACTACGACAAACTGTGCAGTGCGAATCTCAAGCCCCAGGTTGATAGCGTTGCAACCAGACTTAAATCAACTGATCCTATCACAAGCAGATCAAAAGGACTTTCGTCAGCTGGCAATCGGTTTTTTAACTGGCTAAAACGCGATAAATTTGTGCAGATAGAAGGAATTGTCTTCTTTAAACCGTTCTGTGATAGCTATTTGTTTAACAAATTAGACCACCACCACTTTCATGCGTTTTACTTATTTTGAATCCTAGTCCTGTAGGATCTTTGATGTGTGTTTTCAAAATGAACCGAGAATGAGCAGTACTTATTCTAGACTGATTTGCCTAGACTGAAGACTTAGGAACAAACGTGAAACTGGCAGGTAGTTAAAACTTTGTTATTTTCTTCTGCGGGCATTTCCGTTCGACAAGTATGCTTGGTAATGTGTCAGCTCCAATTTATTGACGTAAATAATTTTGTACATTTTTGCTAAAATTTTCAATCCAGCGGTTCTGCTCTAGTTCATCTAGTATGAACTTCTACTGGATAATGTTTGCTCGCCTACCAGTCTTGACTTGTGTTGGTTCAACGTGTTTTAAAGGTTAAACTCTGTGTTTTAAAAATCGTAGAAATTGCTTTCGGGTGAGCTACATGTCACTGAAAGTATGAAAGTATAGCGTTTATTCACCGAATGGCAAATTTGTTGTTGTATTTTGATCAGTGAGAGAAGTTTAGACCCACGATCTTCCTAAGCTTTGGAATTACCAATGATCGAAAAATGATTCTGACTAACCTTCTTAAGAGTGGAGTATAACTATTGCATGGAGAGCACGATAACACCAGACTGAAAATTGCAGTAATCTTAACGGAAACTTTATTAAGATGGACGTATCATATTTGCTTGTGATGAATTCATTGACAAGCTACAAGTTTTTCAAGATCACACGACCTTTGGTCTCTTTTCGGAAGGAGATTCAATTTAGTTGTCAGGATGTTAGTTCTCTCTTTCGTGAAGCAATGAACAAGGTATACTTTATCATACAGACAGCTAGCAGTGATCATATAAATATTTATGAAAGAAAATTAGTTATCTGGAACACACTGTTTCCTGAAAACCCTTCGATCGGTTTGCTCCATTATTTAAACGTTAAGTTGATTTCTAATTTTTCATCTCAACACCGAGGAACAAACGTGAGCACACAC
>LUCH01001363.1:73081-120132 GCA_013368495.1 Paragonimus heterotremus
TTAGAGACAATTGCCATGTGTACGCGGAAAAGAAATATTCTTGAAGTAAACACTTGTCGGTACTTTTTGAGTGTAATTTGAAAATTGGTTCACAACAAGATTCGACTAGCGTCGTTGCGTTGACTGTGATGATAAATATACACTGTTAATTTATAACTGACTAAGAACATGAAGAATGTGGTTTTAGCTCCTTCAATAATGAAAGCAAGTAGTGAACAGCCTCTTTATGGCTAACACTACGTTAGATCTTCGGCACAACTGACTATTCTTCATAGATTTCAGTGCTACAAGGGTTCAGATAGCAAAATATCGTGATACCCATATCGAAAATATTGCCACCGATAAAATATGCTACGTTGATAAGATGTAGTGAATGGTAAAAGACGAACAGCAGTTGAAACTGGTGGGGAAGGAAGTGACATTCATTCAAATGAAATTGATACCATTCAGTAATCAGACGTCTAGTATACTTAGTACATCTAGCTACGCGTACAAAAAGATGTACAGATATCTCAACCAAAGAGGCTAATCAACGTTAATGTACGGTGTGTTTATGGGAGTAGTCTATACAATTAATTCGGGGGTATATCACAAAGACTTGCTGAAAATGACAGATGTTATACGGAATCAATTTCAACAGTGGGCTTATATATTTTATACTGATCTGGTCTCATTTCGGAGTCTTCTGACTGGGAGATGCCAATCTGTTCATATTAGAGTGTTATTTCGATACTGAGACTACAAAAAGCCCCATCTATGTTACGTACAGATACTATTACTTTCGATTTTCGAAGTACTCTGTATGGTCAGATTTATGGTAAATCAATAGTTGATAAACTTAAGGTACTTCTTGACAGAATTTCGCCTAACCGATGTCATCTGCCGCACAACGGACGTGGACGATATATTTTCATTTCAGAAGATGATCAGCTTACTGAACAATGTAGTCTCAGTTTCATCAGTGCTTACCCTGATCTTACGACAATATCAGAAGCGGAAACTGAAGGACGTCTAGGACATCTCAAAATTATTAAAAGACAAACGATCCGTGAATCAGTAAAATGTAGTCATTGTAGAATACTTACATGGAGTGACTAGAAAAGATAATTTACTAACTTTCACCTAGTGAAACCTTGACTTAGCATGGTGCCGAAAATGGACATCTCACTTTGTTGATTACCCTAAAACTCTCCTCGGCGTCATGGGGACCGGGAAAGTAGATCCTATATAACTGATAAGAAGGTAGCCGATAGAACACATCATGCATTGCTCTAGCACTTAATGTATTACTGCGTTGAAACAAACAACCACTGTTTTTTACTTTGTTGAAGCGTATTTAGAACATAGTAGATAATCATCAAACTCAATCAGTTGAACCAAACCCGGTAATTACGACTATTCCCAGTTAAAATCAAGAAAACTTACTCATGCAAAGCTGAAATATTTTTGATCTTGTGAATGAAAAACCAATTACGAGGTCGGGATCATGAACACATCTCACGATTAAAAACAGCCACAGAAATTGCAAATCCTTATTTACGCCGACTGAAAGCGTCGTCTTTTGAACACAGTATCACATGAGGTTTATCTACAATTTCCATATCATGGTGGTCTATCAGAACTCACGGTTTTAATCACTCACCAAGACAACTGTGATACGTCAGTGTAATCAAATTTAGTTTGTTCAGGAACTGTTATTTGTAAACACAGGGTTGCCTCAGACCTACGATGACTTCATCATCATTCAAGCCACAATATTTTGTACACATTCTACATGTTATTCAAAATTGCAAACGTTAATTTTAAATCCTGTTTGTAGTTGCTTATTCAATACTCTCCATGAAGTAAACTTACCAATATGGCCTGACGTTAGTGAAGGAAAAAAACTCATTCGATTTATATCAACATCTGTAGGTACAGCTGTATCTGAGGTGCAATGACCCAGTCAGAAACTCACTGATACGTTTAGACAAAAATGCGTTTACATGCAACTGATAATTATTTTGAAAATTCCATCGATAAAGAAATTTCAATGCGTTAATCAACCTACTTAACTTCACCCAACGAATTCTAGTGCATCTCCGTTTACTACATTCATACACGCCCTACTTGTATAGTCGACTTGATAAAAATGAACCGTGTTTATGTTGTGTTTGAAGTTCCAGTTTACGTAAACGAAGGAAATGGACAATTTATCATTGTCACGTGATTGCTGCTAAACGATTGCCTGCTTTAGGAGGAAAGCGAAAGCTTTTCCAAGGTTATTGTCCCTGTTTGCGGAAACGAGGTGTTGACGTTAAGTAAAGTTACGTAGTTTTTGGTGAAGCGTTCAGGAATGTTGTACGAACTTCGGTCGACAAACTCGCACTTTTAAAATCATCTGATTTGACCTTGGAAGTGAGATTGTAAAATCGGAATAAAATTTTTACTCAAAATTTTACTAATCTTTACTTTGTAGCAGAAATACTGGTGAAATGGATATCACAGATTTATTAGCCTTCCTGGATACAATAAGCTTCTGAAATTTCCCACTGTGTTTAAAGCTGAGTCAACCAATATACAATGTTCCACAATAAATAATTTGATTGAGATTTATTCAAACGGAAACTCAAATGAGCAAAATCAATCTCACAAATTGACAAGAGCAGTCAGCGATCCGAAAGGTGGTCATCAACACATTTGTTGCCCAGTTTGTCTGGTTCAAATCAGGTTATATTTCCATTATATCCACATGTTTCGTACACCCGGAATTTGGGATGAACATACGAAGTTATCTCCCGCGTTGTTCAAAAAGACAACGCTTTTATTACAACGGTAGAACAAACAACCACGAAGCCTTTCACGGCGACTTGTTCAACAGTTCATCAAGATAGGTTATGTTAGCTGAAGTATTTTGACAACTGAACTCTGACGATCTGAAAATGACTTCTTATCAATATGTAATCTTTTTCAAAAATCTCATTCTATAAACAACTCGGAGGTAACCCGCTAGTGCAGCAACATTAAATGTGCCTTTTGAGTTATAAAGACTCCCGGTACTGTTCAATTTACAGCAACCTATGGGAGTGTAACATGGCGCAACCGCCAAGGAACGAAAACTGTAGGCTTGACTGATGATTTGGAAAACAAGCCAGGTTTTCAATCAGGCTGGTCACAAGAATCATTTTGATATAGCCCATATACACTTGAATTTTAACAGTTGTCGCTAGTCAGCCCTTGTTTTGCCCCATACTGAAGAAAACTTGACAAACTTAAGTTAAAGTATCCAGTCGTTCTCAATTCGTCTCAGTAAAACGTTTGCTATTTCTGACCATCCCAAGCTACAACTATTTAGAATCTGTTCTACTTCTTGTTTGGACAACGTACATGAGTACCATCAGACCTTTGAACTATACGAACTTCTCATATATCCTGTAAGAAGTCAATCTCTCCCTGATGCTATTGTATCTGTGTTGACGTGAATGTATTGTCATAAAATATTCTAAACAAGCCCGGAAAATGATAGTTTCTCCAAAGAGGTACATGCTTTTAGCTTTAGACTTTACAATGATGTTCGGGGTAAATTGCGGGTAACTGAATGTTCAACCTTTGCTGAGGCACATTTATATAGGTGTCCATCACCTTGACCAACTAATTCGATCGTGACTGTTGCCGACAATTACAAATAGTCGAACAAGAAGTTAACTTTCCTTGACATGTACTGCAAAACAGACACCATCAGGGCTTTTGTTCGTGCATCACAAATACGAACAATTAGCTTTGATTCGCCATCTGGTAGAAGCCTGGAAACCAATCATTTCAGTCAGACTTTTGATTAGATTCTTATAGTTTACCAAGAATTAAATTTTGAATCAACTGGAAAATTTCCTCCAAAGACAAGTGCACAGTATTTTGCACTGTCACAAACAGTTTCAATAAAACAGAAAAGGAACACTTAATGCAAAGTTGGTTAATGCAAAACATAAGCCGAAACACAATTGTTTACCAGAGAAACCGTGAAGTCACTAGCTGTTACAATACGTTCTACGTATTAAACGTAGACAGAGACAAACGTCGTGTTTCATAAGGAATACATCGTTTGGTTGGCAGATAAACGGGATTATGACAAGAATCAACATATTTCGCAATGTTCAACTCCACGATCAGATTATTGGATGAACAAGTGAACAGAGATTTGGAGTAATTTTTGCGCAATATATCAGTGAATTGACGAACCGAATGCAGGTCAAGTTGTAAGGCAAAACTGCCAGAGTTTACAGGAGAAATGTCATTAATCAACAAAAAACAAATAAAGCTATTTGAACATGAATGTGCTAATGTACTGTTTAGTTTCCGTTCAGTTGACTTTTGGTATGATGCAGCAGTTGAGATGAAGGTGCGAGGCAACTGGAAAAAATGTTTGTTTCCAAGACTTACAAATATTATGATTACCTTCGTAAAAATAAACAATCTTTGTTTTGATAGAAAGATGGCATAGCGTTAGCCAATAAAATTTTTTGAAAGTATTCGAACGACCCGTGTGGTTCGACAACATTTCACTGGTAAGCCTATAGCCATCTTGGCTCATCGTATTGATTCATCAAGTATTACTTTGTCAACTATTCGTTTGCTTTCAGAAAATGGTACATAAAAACAAGGTGATGACCATTAGTCAACGTTACAGTGATGAGTGACAGTCGTTTTAGAAAATGACCAAAACCCAATCGTTTCACATTGTAACTTTGTGATATCGCTCCAACGCTTCTACAAAATGGGTGTTTTCTTCACAAAAACATTTATCACATTGACAAACAATCTTTCAGTTACAAAAGCACGTTTGCCTTCAACTCATCTCAACTATTTGATTTCGTGTTTTAGAATTCATTTGAAATGCACATTTCTACTAAAAGTGTCTGAGTGAGTCAACAGAAACCTAAACAACCGCAAAACCATTACATGCATGCTAGAACGTCATTTTTTGCCAAACAGCACAAAAGCAAAATCGATATTGCATTGGTGATAAATGATATGTGTACTTTGAGCGCATGACAAGGTCAACCACTTTCACGATGTGATTGGTTTATGTTCGTCCTTAAAAATGTACTTGGAAAACCGTGAACAATGTGCTTTTGGCAAAACAATCTGAAACGTGTGGGAGTTCTACAGACTGTCACGGATGTTCATTTCTACTACGAAACGAAATTCCGTGAAAATTCCGTGATAATTGTTCGCAAGCTCTTTTCAGACTCACGCTCTCAGATCAGTGGACGGGAATTCGGATGAAATGATTCAGCTATGTTTCAGATACAAGCAAATATTCATTGCTGAAAATTATGTAAGAAATGAAAGCAAAATCAGATTGCTAAACTTGTCTTTAGTATATTATATCTATTGTTTAACGAAACACTCATACGTGAAAGCACCATATCACAGAACCGGAGACCTCTCATGCATGCTTCAGATTTCTTTCAAACCACTATACGTCAACGTGTCACACGGAAATTTTGATTTTCTGTCAGGATCCAGTAAAACCCCAATGCTACATTGATAGAGGTCAGCCGAAATGCGTGTAATCAACTATACTGTTCGCTTGAACGGACCTGTTAAGAAAAAAATCGGAAGGTACTAAGTACCACTGGAGTTAAATGTGTTGATTCATGTTGTTCTGCAGTAAGATGTTTGGTTTGCCTGAAACTAAATTATCCGACAACCATACACCTAAGCCTAAAATACACTAATGATCTCGTGGCGTTATCTGTGTTTTCGTCCGTTAAACGACTGTCAAACCTGTTAACTGTTATTAAAGAGAAGTCAGTGAAAACGAAGCGGAAATAACAGCAAAATTGTTCCGCGAGCACGGGGATAAGGGAGCAATTGATCATAATCTATGTATTGGATGTTGCCGAAATGTAAAACACGGAAGATTCTACTAAAACTGCTAGTAAAACTGAAAACGGTGAAATTGTAAGCACTCCTTTTCAGAGGTTAAGAGTGAATGGTCTGAAAACATGTCTCAGTCGCGTTTGCTTTAGGTGAAATTTGTTTCCTTTCGTGCAACGGAGTTAATACTTTCTGGACAAAATGTTGCGGTTTGAATTTAGCTTTCTGATTTGGAAAGTGTGACTCCTTAAGGAAGTACTCAATGTATTTTTAAACCTCCCCAATAAACACCGAAAAACTCAGGGTAATTTTATACATGATGAGTGGAATTTTGTATTTCGTTCAGAAAACTTGCACACAAGGACAGACCAACATTTGACCTTCAAGCTTTCAAGATGGTCAGCAAAAATCTCACACTTTTAAAGCGACTTGTCAGAGGAAGGTCATTATTCATTGACACCGTTCGCTTCTTTGTCACGAGATTTCCATCAAACCAAAACGAAGCCGTTGTGGCTATAATAATATTCACAGCAAACAATACTTAAAATGAAGTCACAGGTGGAATCTATAATTGCTTGGAGAAAAAGTAAAACAAAACGGAAACAAAATCGCTACAGTCAGTCAGAGGAACTAATCAAACCACCAGTTGATTTTAAGGAACGACTATGTTAGTCCGATGAAAATGACGGTTCGTTTAGTAAACCGTAACATTACCAACATAGCTAAGAAATCAATGCTGTAAGGGACTGAAATTACTAGCGTGCCAATGAAATAGCGAAAACGGTTAATCTTTTTGTCTATTCGGGCCTTCAGTGAATTACTTATAAGTGTGGTTACAATTCTTCAACATTCTGACCAGATACGATACAGCCGACGACGTATATTCTGAAGTGAGCATACAGAAACCCTTGCAGAAATAGATAGAGTGGATTTTTGAGTGACAGAATAAATTACTGAAATGGAAAGCATTTATCAACTGATGAGTTATTAAAATGGATGATGAGCGGTTCAGAATGCTGTCATATCAATCATATTCCCCAAACATCACGGTTCCATCAAAAGTAAATTTTTGACGGCTGGTCGGAGGTCTGGTTAAATTCAACCCAAACGGCACATACGAGATCGCGGCTAAAGCAGTCAGATAGATCTTCCAGCCTATCCCTTCAAAATATAAGCGCTGGACTCGAGATTTGCTCTTGTTAAAGCCCGTCAGTAGTGTATATCCCTGCCGCAGCTGAAACTAGAATATATGTCACACTTTTACGAGGTAACAGCTTTGATCACCTTGCTACCCACTTTATATCTGAACACTCAACCACCTTCGTCGGATAACAACGAACAGATTGTCCGATTGAATCGACAGAGGACACAGTTACCACTTGTTAACTCAAATGAGATGGGAGATTCCGACCTGCCTCGTGAAGTTTGAATCACGGGGCTATCAGCTAGAGTCAACATATAGTATGTCTTCTGCCGAGTCGATGAGACAATCTGTGCTTTATTCACGGCCGATTAGGGCTAAGCGTTCAGATATGAGAATTCTGTCGTATCAAATGAGACTTCGGTGGAGCAGTGCTCAACACGGTTGTCTCACGAAAAGATGCCTCGAGTTCTTCTTTCGGCAGCATCAAGAATGTACACCCCTGATGACCTCTAACAAGAGCAAATTTCGAACCTAGTGTTTATTCCCGAACAGGGCTGGCTAAAAGAAACCAATCAATCAAGATTAGCTGATGTTCACATTGAATTTATCCTTCAGTGGTGAAGTCTAACTCAGAGTTTACAGTTAGTATTATCGAAATGTAGAACATTTGACTAAAAATTGAATACTTAGCTTCAGTTATCATTTCACGAACCGTTACAGGTTCCATGAAAAGCAAACAACGAGCACGCTCTGAAAGATTCATGCACACTTCAAGTTCAGTTGACTGCTCATTTTTAAGAGACAACCCGTTTAGTCGGAAGTACAACAATAAAGTGCGTACAAAAACAGCAACATCACGACCACTGGTGGAAACGACACTCCCGCTTACGAATAGGCCTTCAATTTCTCAAACTGACAATAAAAATTTAACAGAAATATCCACGCTATTTTTAAAACTAGATACCATATGTTACACACATGTGTGTTTGTATTCTGACGATAAATTAATCTTACTGAATATTAAATACATTCGGATAAATTCTGTACTCTTGTAACGTTTCGAAAAATTAGCGCCTAGTTTATACAGTTGGAAAAACCATACTATAATCTGTGAAAAACTTACCGGATGTTCAAAATTCGTAAACCAGTTGTGGCACAACGAGGTGGGTAGAGCCAATAAGACATCCAGCTCTCAAAGTTGGGCGGTTTCATTTCGAAAGCTAATTCTAGACAACTTCAAGCGGGATTTAGATACAGCCTAATGTATTCCCAATAGATACCGTTACAGTGACTAAAACATTTTCAACAAAACAGACTGATTCGCAATTCAATTCTTCAATGTTTCCAATGAAATCCATTAACACAGATTTAATTGGGCAGATTTCAGAAAGGTTCATATAACCCATAACCATTGCTACACAAAGGTTTGTTGGCGATTACGGGGTGCACTAAATTCAGTTTTATTTTAGTGAGTGTTTAACAAACTAACTTTTGTAGAAAAAAAAGTTTTATTAAGATTTTCTTTTGATTCTTCAGTTTCTAAGTTTGACGAAAAGCACGAACAGCAAATGGGGAGAAATAGAGATGAATATAATAGTGAATAAAGGTTTTCAACCTTTTTGTTCCTCAAAGAAACAGCGCACAAAATCAGGCAGTGGAGTAGTTAGACTGTGACAATAGGGAGTGTCTCGTTATTTGCCAGTTTCAATAAACGTATGGAAACAGTTGGCTTTCAACTCATGTTATTGATTATTGCAGACAATGCCATAGTTTAAAACAGTTTGTTCTTTCAGAAGTTTGAACAAAGTCGTTCACAAAACAGTCGAATGTTTATTCAAAACGATTAACAGAAATGCATAGTAGGCCGAGACCGCCATCTGAACGAGTGGTCACTGTAGGAATAAACGTGGTCTATAGAAAATTAACTTTTAAAGGTGATTACTGTATGCGCCAGACAACACAATGACCAATGAATTCGATTAGACGGTTATTTAACGGACAAGAAATTCTTGTATTGGCATGGAATCAGGAACTGATTATACCTTCAATAAAAAGATAACAATCTGTCGGCGCCACGTAACGTTATGTCTGTCAGTTTACATGTAGCTGTTTAAAAACTTACACAGGCAGAAATGACAAGCGCTTGATCCCCAGAGTGGGGGAACATTTCCTAAAATAGGTACAGAACTCCTTATTACCGAAGGACAGCAATGTTTCCGAGACACGTAAGCAACCAGTGTCCGACGTCGTCTGATATGCTGAGCACTTATCATCGACTCAGTCTGTGCACTCATAGTCCTGTTACTTAATCTTATTGCTAAAATTATTCTTTATACGGATGATTACAAGCTTTCGGATCTACAATGATCTTGCCATCATTAAACTGGATGTAGACGAGATGATGTGACTCTCCCTTAATGAACTCGGTTGAAAACGACTCACTGAAGTGGTTATCTTTTAAACTATGACCGAAAAATCGGTTTTTGTTTGATTTAGATGTATCTGGTTTTCATATGTCGTCACTGATTGAATGTTCAATCATATCAGGCCAGTGTCCATTTTTGTTGGAACAACATGGACTCGTTTTCTCTTTGTACCTGTTTCACTCGATTAACTAACCTTTTCTTCATTTACCCAAGAAATCTAGCTGACCAAACATGCCAATATTTCTTAATGAAAAATGTGCCAAGCAGTCACAAAAGTGAAATGCGTTTTCTGATTAAAAAGTTTATTCCAAGAGGAACCTTCCCCGAAAATATACAACGCCTGAAGTCTATTTACACTGGCTAGTGTAACGCCATAGTGAACAGTGCGTTTAGCTTGGAAACTTCCTTTGGGACAACAGGGTGTTGTTGTGTTAACTCATGTTAAAGTTTAGACCATTGTTTGGTTGCTTGCTGAAGACAAAAGTCTACACGTGGAGTGAATCGAAAATGAGTTTATATTGGTTTTATTGAGACAAATATTTTAAGCAGTGTTTGTTGATTGCACCGGTAACTGTATTATCTTTTATGCCATTTTTAGTTTTGCGAAAAATTAAGGCTCTACAATTGTAAGTGTTGCAGCAAATACGTTTTTTTGGCTCGCCAAATTTAGCGTTTTTAAAAAATTCATTTTCGCAGTGGTTAGGAAGATAAGCTATTTTCAATGTGACTCGCGTCCACATGTTCCCGAAAGGTTTCTGATGGCTGATATCAAACGTTTGCAACACGTTGACATAAATCTGTCGCAGCGGGCAAAACTTGAGAAGTTAAAGTGATTTAAATTAGACAGCCTTTACAAGTGATAAAAACAATTATGTTTCCGTTGCACTAGTTCTCATCAGTATTCCATTGGGTGATTGGTATTTGTTTAGATATTCTACCCACAGTTTGGAGCACACACCTGCAGACGACTCACGATCCGAGTGTTTTGCTGTCAATTACTACAACGCACACACTTCAGGACTCGTGACACAAACATGCGTTTTCTTATGTACTAATGACCACAAGTTAAATTCCTCAGTCTATCTTGTACTAACAACTACACGTTAGGATCACCCGGGTTTCATATGAAGGTCGATCACGCTGTGCAATTATGGAACCTGCTTTGCTGTTTAGCGCTTACCAGTGGGGAGAACAATGGCTTACAGGAAAAATGCGGTGCTGATATGCGTAATTGCTTTTGCGATCACAATGGAAAGAATGTCGGTTGACTTGCATTCGATAACGAAACCAGTTAGTGTGCAACTAATCGTCTTCGACAAAAACATCGAAGAAAAGTCAAATGTTTATCCATCCAATTTATTCAGCCAACAATACTGTCAGACCAATTTCCCAAAACTAATCACAACCATAAACAAATTATAAACGTCTACATTTTGTCATTTTGTCTTTGTTTTAACTCTCTAAGTAGGTTTAATTATTTACCTCATCTGAACAGCCTTTAATTAAATTGGTCATTTCCAAATTAGTCTGACACTGCTATATTTCCAAAGAAGTATGCAAACGATGTAAAATATGCTGTTCAACATATGTTTGTCTGTCTCATAGGTGGGAAAACAAAATCGTGGTAAATCTTAGTTGGATGGTACGGTTAAACATTCTAACTACCTGGTGTACCAGATCATTAATGATACACACGTTGAACAGCGTTAACATCATGATTTCCTCTCATCAACGCATAGGTATAAACAGTCTGATTGTATTCTTGAAGGCATGTAAAACAACGTCTCGTCTGTACGTTGGAATTTCAGCTTCGGCATACTTTCAAAGGACTGTCGACAAAACGGTTGCATACAAAACCAAAATAACACACAAGTTCGGTACATACTTCTCGTTGTTAGTATTGGAGATTAGAAATAAATTCTGTGTCAGACAACATAACATTCCATTATCATAAGTAAATCCTCAATTGTCTCAGTTTTTGAATAAGACTCAAGTCGAACAAGCGCTCTATGATGAGGCACGGTAACTTGTCTGTTGACTTCCCAATACCAAGCGTTCTGTTTTAACTTAAACATAAGAAGCCAAAGACCAATCGTCCGGGCAAAACACGCTGGTCGCTCATGGCTGCTCATGGTCGATCACAATCAATAAGAGGGCAATCAAACTCTGTATGTTTTTACTGTCGACCCTAAAATGCGCTGATTGCGGGTTCTGATTAGTCACGACATATTCACTGGGTTTGTAAATTGTTTTCAAAGAAAGTCACCTACTCCCAGTTGAGTTTTTATTAACCAGTTTTTCCAAGCATTCTAGTAGACAATACGAAAACCGCGATATGTATCACAAGATCATACATCAGTTCAAATTGTTGGATTAAAGCATACAAATCGTTACAGAGCTACAACAGGTATCCAACGTTCCCGGTAATATAATGCTAGTTTTTTTAAAGAAACAAACTAAGCTTCAAAACGGCACTACATTTTAGTTGTAGAGATGTCCAGCTCGAGCATGGACTTGAACTAGAAAATTTTCACCGGTTACTTCCATAAATAAGTGATTCCATCTTCAAAAATGAAGAAAAACGAATGAATTATACATCTTTAAGTAATAAAAACAGTAGCTATAGCAATTTAAAAAATGGTACAAGCACGTCGTTTGCACTCAATGGGTGCTACTTTGTATCCAGTGGGAAACAAAAACTTTTGCTTTACACTAAATTCTGTAGATAAGCCAGTCAGGATATCGGATGAAATTGTGAGTGGGAGAATTTTGCTTACTTTCGATAAACTTATGTCATACTAATAACGTGTACTCGGTCGGAGAGCAACAAATGCAGTTATGAGTGCGTTGTGATATTCTGTTCCATAATGTCACTGGAAACTTTCTCAGCAAATAATTTCACCGTATTTTCCATGACGATATTTCCAGTCAATATCAACCAAACGTACTGTATTGCTCCAAATATCTCTGTATGTTGTCGCTGGTTTTTTACAACATCGTTATTCACCAAGTGTACATGTTTCACCAGGCACAGTTTTATACAGATTTATACTATGGGCCACATTGAGTTGTTATTGGGACTGGGAAAAAGAGGGACTTAAAAAATATGCGTTATTTGAAGTATATTTTTGATGGAACACGTAAGTCAGTTAATTCGATTGACTGCAACGTTTGAATGATACTAGGTTTTGTGTCATGTTTTTCGAAGGGTAAAATTATCTGTAACACACAACAACGATTTTTCAATTCCTGCAAAAGAGATGGCTCATTTTACGAAAGAGATTTCAAGAAATTAACTCTATTTCAAATGACATGAAAATAAATGTTACATCGAAGAAAAACATTGACTCACCACAATTGCAACTGTCAAGAAGTAAAATTTTCCTGTCAGCGTACGTATTTAATAATCCGGTGAGTTTTTATTCTACCCCACTTAGCTGTGCAGACAGTATCGCCAAAGTTTGTAAATTTCTTCAACTTTCCAGTAATTTTCCCAATAAACAATCACAAATGATTCAGCCTGTTTTATTTGGTTATATGACTTAGAACGGGTTGTTTATATGTCTATGCTAATCTAGATAGAGACATCCCTAAGCATAGGACATGCGGTTTGAAGATTACCACCGTGTGAATGCTTTGCCGTCTGTCTATCTGTCCACTACGTTATCGAATACACGCAGACACAATCGGTTCGTGGCACTGCATTTTCATGTCCAATTGGCTTGGGGACAGGAAGTGTTTCACCGTAGTTTTCAAACACATTTTCAACAGCAGTTGTACAAGTTTCAGAAAGCAGTCGTAGTTTTCTGTGACGTATACTGGGTTTGACAACTGTATGTATTATTGTTTGAAATTTGAAATCAGTGAAAAAGTGTATCAGGAATAGCTGAAGTTAAATATGTTAAAAAGGGTTGTGAAAATTTGAAGGTATAAAATTTTATTCAGTCCTCCAGTAAAGGTTACTCAAATTTTCAAACTATATTTAATATTTTCAGTGAGAACCAAATATAGACTTAGCGCTCCTTAAAAGTATGTCCGCATGTACGCGATTGTTCCTCATTCAGTCATATGCCCATTGCTTACAGCTGATTTAGACAGGGTGTTCTGGATGAATAGACAATATTGTAACATTCAGTCTGGCTTCGAACCACACATTTTAGCGCTCAATGTACTCTTACAACCAAGTAGATAGATTCCTTGGAAGATTGTCAAAAAGCTTGGACAGTTAGTTGAAGCATATTGAATACCAGTAATTCAAGTATGAGGGTCCAAAACATTAGCATCATAAATTTATGATAATTTTGTTTGTGATGAAATCGCTTATGAAATATAAGGTGAGATCTTTTGGAAAGGTCGTTCCTGGGTGTCTGTCAACCACAATTTGCACTGCAAATGTACAAAGTATGTGATGAGTAAACTTTGCGCATATCTTCATATTTGAGTCAGTTGTTCAAATTCTAACACACTGTTGTCTGGCGGAATAAAAAGTCAGTCACTTCACAGTGCTCTCCTTTTAGCAGTGCAAACCTATATTCAGCCATTGCCATGATGCTAACTGATAGTTGTTTCGAAAAACCTGCGTTATGTGATATTCCAAAGAAATGCAGTATAAACAACGGCGGTTGCAGAAAGCAGTGTGCGAGAACAGCGTTGTAGCAGAGTATCATACAAATTGCATGCATTAATCTGCACCTCAAAACAGTGGTCTTTGAAAATGTTGTGATGAAAAGAAGTAAAATGTATCTGTCGAGTGCTTCTTGGAACTTTACGGAGAAAAAATCTACCGGCCGGGGTTCTATTCTTGGCTGTGGCAAAGGTGTAGTCGACTAACGAGCTCAAACAGTGGTGAAACTCGAGTGTAGTACCTAGTTTCGAAACAGACTGACTAGAAAGTATTTGAAAAGAAGACAATTGCGGTCAATTCTGAGCAATCATCAAACTGAAATAATCGAATCCCTACTACTAATTAGTAGTCAGAATATCGTTAAACAAGTTTAGAACTTCAAATTGAGAAGTTCTAGTCATAGAGTTTTTGAGACGAGTTAACAGACATAAACTGCGATTCCTGTTGAGCCGACCAAGGAACCTGCTGTTTACTCCGGACTTATATGAATGAGCTTCTGCATTCAATAATTCATTCGTGCCTACTGTGCAATAAATGGCGCTGCAATCAACACGGTTTTCTCAACAAAACGTGGTTGGAATTCCAGTTCTGGATTTTAACTTACGTCGGCAACTGGTAACCTATTATGTTTGTTGGCAAGGATGCTGACGTGTCATTTCTCGAAAACATTACCTGTCTTCAGACAGCAAACTGTAGTCATTCATTCAAAATGCTGTAGTAAGATCATAAGAAGAAATTCAGTAAGCTTTGTTATGTCTTCGTATATTGGTTTACAACCGTTAAGATTCAGTAAACTCACTAGACAGTGACTTGGTATTGATAACCCGAAAGATGGGTAAAGAAATCGCAAAGTTGCTAATCAGAGCAAAATGAACAGCTTCCTAACTTCTCAATAGCAAATCTAGCACGATTTTATGACTGTCATGGTCGTTGACCACGATAACTCGACGGCTTGTCTTGAACAGCTCTCTTGAGCACAAATCTAAACGTTGTTTCCTACTTAACATAGCTTATTTATAGGTATGAATTAGTAACCATATAGTGAGTAAGCAAGTAGGTCAATATTCTGACCTGTCATCTTGAGGATCTTGCAACCGATGATGTGGGAATTCCAGCAGGAGTTTTATCAGTCTGAGAGTGTTACAACATAATTAGTTGTAACAATCCCTGAGCGTGTCGCACTAATATTTGAGATGGTTTTTCCACTTGTTCTGTGTTTATAAATGTCGGCTCAACTACAAGACAACTATTAGGCAACGTGAAAAACAGAACAGGTTAATGAACAGCATTCGCGTTTGCGTGGAACTCCATTGTTAGAGACTTGAACCAAGGCAAAGAACACAGCGGCACAAGTCCGAGAAAGAACAGAACAAAATTCGTGTTTAATATCACTAGTTGGTTGATTCCCAGAAGTTAAGGTTTGGTTAGTTTGACTTGCCCACCTCATTGTGAACATCTATGAATTTGTCATGAAATCCGTTGTCCAGTGGGCTGAATTTTGATTTCCCGTGTACGTCCTCAGTTTATCAGAGTTGTAAGTGCGTCTCAGTCTATAAAACATAATTTCATCAGAACTCGTTTTTTATGTTATAGTGACAAAAAGGGATAAGTGGGAATATATTCTGTCCCATATAACCTTACGATACAGATAAAACTGATACGTTTGATTTTTACGGTCAGTAATAATACTTTTAAAACGGTAAAATTGAAGTTCTGTTTGATGTAGTTGATTAAAAAAAGAGGTTTAATAAACGATTTTAATCAGCAAAACAAAATGGTCAGTATCGATTTTTGAAAAAAATCATCATCAAAACGCTATGATTCCAGTAATACTGTCTGAGGCTGTTGTCCATCCATTTGACAAGAAATAAGCTCTATGAACTATCTGGACATTTGCCATTTACTTTCCTTTTACCGAGTTATTCAAGATCAGACCTATTGTCTTCTATACACAGTAAAAATAGATCTTGAAGTAATCAGTTAGTAAGCATACATAATAGATATAACATAAGGTGCCTAATGAAAATCAGTTGCAGCCTGTGAAATCTGGATAATTATGTCCGATTTCAATAGTTCCGTTTTCCAGGAATGAAAATAATTTATGGTCATTTCTGAGGGTGTGGTGCTCATATCCGAAGTGCACCTTTACATTTTGGAGAAAATTTGCAATAGAGTTTATTAAAATTCGTCAGAAGTGACAATTGTTTTCAAGGTAATCCTACCGCCAGTTTATGCAGATACTACATGTTTCAGAAAATACTTTCGTTATTTTCAATCTATGTATGTTTAGCTAAGATATCCAGAGGTCACAAATTCCATCTCGTATTTAACATTCACCGACTAAACTTGATGACAATAAAGTCATGAAATTTTGAGTTGTCACTTTGTTTAACAGAACCAATATCGACTCATGCTCTTCAAATAATGTTGGAACATTCCATACCTCACCTGTTCCTTGTTGTTTTACAATGAATACAGAATGTCGTACACCGTATACTCATCAACTTTAATAGCATTACGTTCCATTGATCGTTGGTTACACTGTGTATCACGTAGCGCTGCAGAACACCCGTCATACCAACTTTTCCTCGTAGGTCCGTTACATATTGTCCCTTTAAAATGAATTTGCTGTTCATGTGAATCACCGGACATCGTAAATTGTCGCCTTTGTCTGTCAGCTCTAATAGGAGCGAAACCCGAGTCTAGTGCTTCCTTTGGAAGTGGGTTACCCGAAAGGCTTATCTGAATGTGAAGGCTGCGATCGAGTGTAGGTGGTTTCAACCTTGAAATAACCTAAATTCACGAACTTTCATCACTAACACAAACCATGTTCAGTTGGTTCAATGAAGACGGTAATTACAACCAAACTGAGAAGTCCTGATCACTGGGTTATCGATTGGATAGAACACAGTGATTCTGTTCATTCTCCTTTCGAAATGATCGGACAAGATGAAAACTATTCATATAAGGTTGTGGTTCAGCTTATGGATTTGATTACTCGGTCATGCCTATTGTAAGGTTGCTGGCGTTGTGGTTAACACGCTAAACTCACAAGCACGAGAGTCAGAATGCAAACTCCGATCAGGACAAGGATATGCACTACTGATGAGCTCCAATAAGAGCGAAGCTTTTCCGGCTGTCTAGTGTATGACTCATCTAGAACGATTTGCATATGACGCCCATCCCTCCTCTCCAATGAAAGATGATTTCTTAATTATCTTGCTGTTGGTGTTGTCTTGATGACTCATTTAAGGCCACACAGTAGAAAGGGTCAAATTGAATAAGCACATTCGGCCAATCGCTCCCAAGACGACAAAAAACATCCATCTCCACCTTCGACGTAGATGGTGGTGTTTATAATAAAATCCCCTTCATAAGTGACAGTTCTGTCTAATTTATTATGAAATACCTCGCAAGTAACAGAACGTTGTTCATATAAAGATCATCTTGAAGAAAGTCGTGAGTGAGAACTTACCTTAAGGAAAAGCGTCAAGTTTCTTTGGTAGGACACTAGCCATGTACTTGTCTACCTGCCTGGACAACGCATTATGGAGTATACAATTTTGAAGGAGACAAACATTCAGCAAAACAAATGTCCGTTTTGACATCACCGAAACTGCAAAATGACCTTGAGCAATAAACCACTGTAATGTCTGAAAACAACGGTTTTTCAGGAATTTGTTTATTACTCCGCGGAAGTTAAAAGAAACATAAAAATGTACAAAAAACATTTACAATCAGACAAACGTCGGAGTTGGTCTCAATATCACAACCAGTACAAGGCGGTGGTTTTGTAAATTAACTTTAGACAATACTACCAAAGGATGTAGAGGACCATCATGTGTTTTCTAACTTCTCGAATTCGCTTACTGTTTTATGCTTCCGCTTGGGAGTAACTAAGCTTGGTTTGCGTTATTCTATCTGCGAACACTACAAGTCAGAGGAAAGAACCAAAAATCAACAAACTCACAGTTTTGTTCAGAGTATACCACTAGTTTGACAATGAAGACTGTCATTAACCATGACCTGACTGACGGAATGTGCAAATATCACATCTCAGGCACAGATAGGAGTGAGATCAAGATACAACCCAAATATAACGAAGCCAATTATGAATTACTGCTAATTGTGCACATGATGTGTTATCTCACAACTCTGATTAACATCAGTAGATGATTGTTATATATAATTACTCTTTAGGCCTTTGTTTCCAACCAATCACGAGTTTTGCTTAAGAGGTTAACGAGTTGTTGCAGTATATAGATACACGAAAATGGAGAAAATTTGTCATGAAAGTTTAAAATTCATGCATATGCATCAACAGTTGACTTGCCATTCGTGATTGGTCAGATTTCAATTTGTACACTAACTTAAACCGTGTACATGTCAAATAGATTTTAATCAGTCGAAAAGATATCAATCAAAAGTCGAACATTGACCCACAGTATGCACATTTAAACGTGTTTGCCCGATTAACTTATGTGTGCACAAATGGTTTGTACTTCTTCCTTTTCTATCACGATTTCTTTTTATTTAATCGACTGAAGAAAATTGACAAATTTACTACATTGCACAGTTTATGTTTTCTGTACTGTTTACTATGTGAATTGAGAAAAATAAATGTTTCAACGTTGTCTGAGCTTGATTTGACCGTATGTTTCTGTTTTATGACTGTGTCCCTCAAACATAGAAATAACCTTCCTACAGTCAACCATCAAGAATGTATGCAATCACACGAAATAAAACTTGTCAATTTGGCAATACAAAGGTGTTGTGTTTGCTTTAAAAATATGTTCACTTCGTGTCCCATAAAGTTGAGATCGATCTACTGTATATTCGCTATGAACGACACCACTGGTGTAGAGACCTACATTTGTGTAGACGTGATACAAAAGAGCTATTTTCCTGTGAATGAAGCCATGGACAAAGAAAGAGAGAAGTTGTTTGAACAAGAACAGAAACGAGTGCAGTCTCTTTCTAACTAAGTTGAAAAATATACATTTTGCCAGTATGCAAATTCTGAATCCTACTTTTAGAAGCAAATCAAACGGATGACGTACCTTGCAATTTTAACCTATCCACAGACACGCTGAAAAAGAAAGTTTTAGTCGAGTGTATTGTAAAAGTTTTGTGCTGGGGAATCCAATTACACACAAATCAGTCCATCCAATTTTATGCTCAACAGCTTAATAGCAGTCGGTACGCTTCAGTCCAGAAAAACCAAGATCACTCAGTCGTCATCCGCAAACTTCTTTTGTTCACGTTTTAGAGTTAGAAAAAATTTCCCCAACCTACTTCTGTGCAGATTCTGTAGATTCAAGCTTTTAATATTTGGAGCATTTTACTTACAAAATAACGATATACTTCACTGCCAAAATGTCACGCTGTAAGTGATACAATGAACAAAAATCATTACTGATAATTTGCGTGGATGTTGACTGTTGTGAGTTGAACATCATTCAACACTCATCGCAGCTGACGCATTCTCGTGGACTTTCTGTATAGCCCTTCTAGAAAAGAAAGACTGGGTTTGGGTCATGCTCTTGTGCGCATCCTCGACATAACCGAGAGTAAGACATGGGCCAAGTTTTCATAAATCAACCATACTGAACACTGTGCCGCATACACAAATGCTCACTCATATTCGCCATTATATTCATTAATCTGGTCTTGCTGGAAGTGGGGTAAATGATGTATTGGTCAACAAGGTTGCCTCATAAAAATTGATCGTAAAGTTATAGTCCTAGTCTGGTCGTGGATATGCACTAATGATAAACCCAAACTTGAGAAAAACCCGTGTTTAATGCTTTTTGTCAAAAGGAGCTAACGGGACCTTCCACGGAAATGCGACAACTACGATCAGTTGAAAGGTATATTCATTGTACAAAATTTCATTAACCGAAACGTTTCAAACAGCATTGTTTCTGGATGTCTTCTGTAAATTTAGCAATTTCAAAATAACGGTTCGGTCATAGTATTCGGTTTGTTCCAAGACCGATGTGTGATGTAGTTAGCGGAAGTTAGGTAGGAGGTTTGAACTCGAAACTTTTTGTAACCCTTCATTATGTACAGATTCACCATTATTTTCGCCTGATAAAACTTCCGTAATCCGCAGCGACCGTTATTAAGGAATAAGGTTTGTAAAAGAAAGAACAAGAGTACAAGAAAAAGGGAAGATAGAAACTTATTACATAAAACTTCTACATCAAAACCCATGTAAAACCCCACAAAATAGGCTAGATTGTCAATTGAAACACTGCGCCAGCGAAACAATGGCTTTCCAGCAAAGTGCACTGTCTCTTTTTCTTACTTAAGCTTTTCTGACGGACAACTACGCCAAACTAATACAATGATCAGGCAACTGAACACGAATAGCCGTCTTATCCCAAAGATGACAACCAGATACCAAGCTGGCGACCAGCAGCCCGGTAACAGACAAGACGAATTTCAACAGTTTGTAGCCCACTGACAACTGTTCCCATTTTCGTCTTGACAGTTCATTAGTTGACTTCATTTCACCAAAATCTGGTTAGTCAAGGACTCGGCTAAGCCTATAAAGCGTGAAAAATAATGCGTTGACATTCTTAATATGGGAGGTTGTGATTTGAACGTTACAGTCGGTGAATTCGTTCTAACATCAGTGTTCAAAGTCCGTTTTCTAAATCCTGTTGATGTGACCTGAAGTAAAGAGATGAATGCAGGCATCAATTACCAGTGACCTCAAAACACTAACCTTCAGCAATTACGCCCGTCAGCTGTAAAGCAAAATTTTGCTATTCGTTATCTCGTAGATTAGAAGCTAAATCGTAATAATTATCTACTTTTGACGAACTGCATGTTTGAAGTTGAATATTGCAATAATCTCAAATTCGCATGCAAAAATTTTACCAACCCTATTTTCGTCATTCCGCATAACTGTAGTGAACTTTCCATCATATTAACTATAAGTAATTAACTCGTTCTATGAACGGCATCCTACAAGAGGGTTTGATCAGCAGCTTAATTCAAGTTGGTTAGTTTTCCTTCGCATTTTGCACCAATAAGTATATCCTGTAAGTGCATAAGATAATTCGCTGGCATTTTGAATAAGCATGAAGGAAGCTTGTAAAAGTGACGGATACCCACTTCACTGCGAAATGCTTTACAGCTTCCCATTAAACCGAACATCAGCTAGTGTGTTCACATGTTTCCCTTGCCTACCTCCACACCTTGACAACTCCATGTAAGCATGCCGATCAACCGATTCGAACGCATCCCTAGAGCAGACACAAACCGCGATTTCAAACCGACTGTTTGTGTGAAGATGCCCCGTAATGTGACGAAAAATGAAAATATGACTTAGGCCTTTTGACCCAAGACGGAGAATTGTCGATTCTTTCATGTGGTCCGGGTTTCGAATTACAGTGAATCTACAAAGGAAGATATGTGCCAACATCCTTGCTGTAATTGGAATTATGCTCACAGACATTCTCAACTTACTTTTTTATATTAATGTTACGATGAGCCAATCCAAAGTAAGATAGTTCATCCCAGTAATGCCCCGCTACCTACTTTGGATACGAGATGGTCTAGGTCAGCGGACAGACAGCGATCCAGCGCCGTCGTGTAGCCGCGGACCAGAACTTGAGTAAATGGCTTTGGGCCGACAAACTAATTCGTAACCGCAGGAGTTTACGGAAACAGTTTTAAAACGCAGAGAATCAACTGGAACACCCAGGGAGATATTTTACCCATAAAGATAATCTCCTTGAACCATTGTAACTATGTACATCTATAACCTCAACAGTTTCATTTAAAACTGATCTCTCAGCATCTGCACAACAAATCAGTACGAAGGTGATAGTTGGTACACTGTTTATCTTTCATCAGCCTATTTCTGTGGTGTTGAACTTGATTACACTGAAGATTCTGACATTAACGAGTTTCTGCATGAATTGTCTTCTGAGGTTTTCCACCTGACATCCGGTAACTCTGAGAAATTCCGAGACCTCACCCCCAGACTTCCGACATGCAAGCCGCCACATTAACTTCCGACAATGTCCATCAACTCTCGATTCAACAAGGGATGATGTCCAATAGTTTGTCTACTTATCATCGGCGGAGTGATGCGATCAGCCTTTGACAAAGCCAATCATAAACCTCTCTGGAGTTGGATGGATTCATTCGCAGGCTGATAAAAACGACTAACCAGTATCAGCCCACGAGAGATGGAAGATCAGCAGACCAATCGGAGTACACAGCTTTCATTTCAGGCTTGTCTGGGAAACTTGCATAAACGCGACTCGATTTCATTAAATTATCTGATGGCTGTTTCGAGCGTAGGAGATTCTGTCCGATTAACTGAAGGTCGAATCCTTAGTGTAAGAGAAAACGATCCAAGTCTGTGCTTGGGCTCAAATATGACCGAACATATTAAATAGTGCCAACGAAACTACAGTTAACCAATCGTCTAACTGTGTTTGAATATAGGAAACACGGCGTACGTTTAAAATGAAGCGCTTTAGGCTTGAAACTAATGTTACGCACCAAGAACAAGTGTGATAAAAGACGAATATACTTCAGCACTATCACAAACAGAAATACGCAATTGCATACAAACTTTGAGACGCCGTACTTACCAGGTCCAATTATGGAAAATGCCATTTTCTGCCAAAATCTGCTTCAATGTTTCTTATGTTTTTTATTGCTTGTATCAATACCTAAATGCGTGCCACAGGATAACTACCGGTGAACAATGTAGTATGACTGTTTATCGTCACTACAGTCCTTCTCATAGAAGAATTGTTCTTGCTGCAATAAAATATATCGAGGCTCCTTTTATTCGCTCAATAATTTGCGTACTGGCCTTGGTGATGTAGGCACATCTGGTGTGCATTCTCTTCTGACAGACGATTCATCCTTTTAACAGCTGTCTTCGGTTAAAGCAATGCTCACGTTTCTCATTCTTAATGAAATATACTGGGTCACAATGTTCCACACCTACATATGGTTCCCTCCACCTTACTAGGAAGTTCCTGGATCCCGCTAATGTAGAGCCCGGACTCCGCCTGTTAATAAAATGTCTGTTTATCGGAGTGTTGGTAATAACAGCAAATTGGTTTGTTTTGAAAGCGGAAGGTTTCATGCGTCTAGAAAGTGTGGTTTGAAGAAGTTTTCACCCTAATTCTGATATTCACGTAAGAAACAGTTGTGTTTGGAGAAAAGTTCAAAAATAACAGTAAGATGAACCTGGAAGGTGTACATTTGCGCCTGTCAACTTCGAGGTTTGTAACAAACTGAGAGCCTCAGCATACAGCGCCTAACGACTGATGCCGTATTACGTTAACTGTCGTACGTAGGTCATGGTTGTATGTGATCTGTTAGTCATGCAAGAACACCCAGACCTAAGTAAGAGGACGACTACGGTTATCAATTGCAGCTTTTAGTAAGGAAGAATGTATTGCATCCAACGGACAAATGGCAATGATTTGGAAATTTAGCGGACTTCTGTTATACAAAATCAATATTACCTGAACCGCCAGCATGAAGCTTTATGTGAATGTACTCTATCTGGCTTCTGGCTATCAACTGTACTGAGGTGAGTGAACACATCAGCGTACTGTTCACAACGTACAGTTTGGTATAACACATTATCTACATGCGCAAGCCAGATTTAACCCTTTCCTTACAGCCACAGTTGTAGTACCTATTATTAGCACAAATGTAAACGTCACAGGTATCATAAATCAGCGTCAAATTTTTAAAATAGTTCACTGTGACCGGAAAGCCTGTGTCACGTAAATTTCGCTTGTCAGTCTCCATCACATGACCATTTAGCCTACGTCGTTTATCCAACGGAAATACGGCCCAGTTTCTTAATTACAAGCAACTGCAAACTATATGCGACGTAAAGCATGAGTTCTTTTTCAAAATTCGAAGAAAATTAACGTTTGACAGTTGAAAATTGTCTCCATAACCACAAGGAAATACCAAACCAAAATAACCTTTGCCCCAATAAAATGGAATGCGTTTACTTTTTTCTTGTGAATTGTTCAATACCCTTTAACAAAGACACAGTGCTGTCGATTCATATATCACTCAACCCCGTTGTCATAACAATCGTAAGTGATTTTGAGTTACGAACAACTAATTTTGTACCATTGTACATATCCGAGAGTAGACCCTCCCGGAAGTTTGACAGAGACAGAAATTTAGTATTGAACAATACAGCATGAAACTGGTAAAACAGTCAATCTTAACTACATATCCTTGTTTTTAATGTTTTCGATGTATGTAATACGAAATAAGTGTTCTCTCAGGTCAAAGTCGAACGGCCAGAATGGTTTAAGTGATACTTGGAACGTGAGTGACAGCAGATGTCAATGAGATATCATCTGATCGAAAACAACCGCTCACAGAAGCACAAATCACGATTCATGTCTAGCTGAATGAAAAATAAGTGAATTTTCATACGTGACCGGTTGTCACTGGGAAAAAGGTAGTCTGGGTGAACGTATGAGATAATGTACTGTTCAGGTTTGCGATTACCCAACGTTAATGGACTTTGTGGAACGATCTGTAAGGAACACTATATAGTGGGTACCCGTTTAGATTTGGCTAATTGATGACTAACAAAGAGTTCGCTTGCATTGATATATTTTCGGAGAGAAAACAATGTGCACAATCATAGATACTCATATTGTGATATCAATCCCCAGGCAAGATGTTTACCGGATGTTGCGGGTTTCAACAAAACAGTTCATTAGACATAGTCGATGTAAAATGTATCGGTTTAAAAGGATAAGCACTAGCTTAATGAAATGCCTGATCTGAAGCTGAATCCATACTTTTAAGATTCCTTGGTTAGGCTTGTGTAGGGAAAACAGGCATACTAGCACAATTAAACGGCGTCCAAAAAATTTAAGATGCAAAATTCGGAAATTAAGCGTGCACTTCATGATGGACAGCATGCACAAATGATGTCTGGACGTCTTTGTGAGCAATACAACTCGCGTTTCGTCTTATAGTGTCATAGGTTAAATGGGATTTGCACGTTCGTATGGTTGTGGAAAACAAGAACTGGTGTACACTAATATGTAAGTAATTCATAATTACCTGTGCTTACAAACTTATGTGAATTTATCTTAAAACTCAAAGTCCGCATAATCATGAGATACAATGTATTACAATAAATCACTATTTTTGGAACGAACCTAACGAAGTATCAAGCACTCATTCACAAGTGGTCAAAGAAATTCAAACAGAACATGATAACCTAGTTTGTTAGAATGTATGTTTAATTTGAAACACTTCCTCAATAGTCGCTTTGAAATTACACTAATTTACTAATTTATGATAAAACACAAAAAAGCAATTAAGTTTGACAGAAAACTGACATGTCCGCAAGAGTCTCGATAAAATTGCATTTTTACAGATGCCCTGCTTCTACCGCTTTCCTAATGGCCTCATCATAATCAGGAATACACAGCAGTTGGCGACATTCTAAATACGTTGGTACTATAAGTGCCTTTGCGTGCTTATCCTTTTGTTTAGTCCCATGGGACGAAGTACACAGGCCTCACAACACGGCGATTATCCGAATGCATTCGGGAGCACCAACCGGTGCGGTTGATGCGAGAATCGACGAGGTCCTCGCCGTCTGGGATCGCTACATATTTGATCGAGTTCAACCATCAGATCAATCAGATCGAACCGTTCAAACCAATCTGCCGGATATGTGAAATACAACCGAAACAGGTCAAAGGTCGTAAACTATCAATTGCGGAGGCCAATGCGATTCGCCTGTACTCACCACCACTGTGCGCTCAAAAACGGCTAGTCAAAACGTTAAACCTTCCATGGCAGTGTACACAAACCGAGGATAGAATGATCAGATAGATGTGATCCATCTCCCGCAGATTTCGCACACCTCACGTAGTCAATGTTTAGTAACTAAGTCTCATGACTCAAACCAGACAGAAACTGTTGAATTACATCTTTCGCTTTAGTGGCACGTTATCTACCACCCCCACCGAATCCATAAAAACGTGTTGTGTTTAGCCTAATGATGAAACATCGGAAACGAGCTTGTTTTCTACGCGTTTCTTCTGGTGGTTAAACTGAGTATATTCACAATATGAAAAACAATCATATAATGGGTTATTCGCGATCAAAAATACATCTGTGCTCTGTGCTATGTGCAGCATGTCTGCAAACTGCCAGCAGTAGTATCCAACGCATAAACATAATGCAACTCTGGTCACAGTAAGACATTTTTGTTTTAGACACGATTTGTGTATTTTTTTTACTGTGATCTGATAGATAATGCGTTATTTTTCTTCAGAAATCCTGATATTAATTGACACCATTCTCTCATTATCATCATGGTCTTCTCCTATGTCAGTTACTTGTCGACCATCTCTTGATACCACACCCGAAAAGTCGACATGGCCACATCAAACAGATTTTCCAAAATCCTCATCCTTCACCTCTTGTTCAAAAGTCTCTGTTTGGTCAGCTTGTGGACAACTTAGAGCAGAGCACTGTACCTTACAAATTGGATGATTGGTTTTAACATAATTTCCCAGGGACGTTGACATCTCCCCGTCAGTGAAGTTACTGGAGCAAGACAGTTATACAGGTTCAATGAGTGGAAACATTGAACTGACCAGTTAAACTTTGTTATTTTGAGTATACGTGGAAACAGGAAATTTCACAAAAATTTGCGGCCGCAGATAAAAGTGAGGGAAGCGTAAATCATAAAGATATTCATGAGTCTACTATTCATGATAAACTTACTTGTTCTCGGTAGTCTAAATTAAACTTCTCGAACTACCTCCTCCGGAAAATAAGAGCAAAAATTAAGCATATCTCGGAAATCCATTTGAATACAGCCTTCTAAGGATTGTGGTCATTTAAAGTTGAAGGTTAATCACATTGAGAAGAAAATCCTTAAAGAGATAATTAAGGAATTGTGTTCTGCATCCCAGTCTATTCACATCTCGAGAATTGGGGTGTCACATTACTAGCTGCCAAAACTTTTGAATACAGCACAGAATTGTGTCCCCAGTTCTATCGCATAATAGTCAATCGCATCAACAGATGCAAAATGAACAAGCCAGCTTCGAAGTACTTTCAGGAAGACAGTCCTTACCTAATTTCGGATTAGCTTAATTACAACTGACTAACCTACAAACAAACAACATATGTAAACTGTTATTTTAGATCGTTTATCTGTGCCTCACAATTTAACCGCTGCACACCAATATTCTCTTCCCACTTGTGACAAACACCAATCGAGCGTGAATGTTGTTCCAAGGGGAATTCTGACTGCTGCTTGTTGCTAGTGTATCTCATAAAAGTCGGGGTGTATGTTTTTTCCTTGGTGAGGCCAAATTGATGAACTTACCAGACCGCAAGAGATTTGCTAACAATTCCTTTTCTATTTCGTACGCTTCACAATTCGCTTGCTTTTCAAACCTGTACACTACAACAGAGAGTCAGAGCCACGTGACTTATAAATCCTCGTTATTGATATATAGTGCCCTTTGTGAACATGCGTCTAAAAACGTGGCTTTTTAATCAACTGACGTCCTCGTTTACTGGCAACCCAATGTTCGATCTGCTCCACTCTATGGGCCCTAAAGGATCACCATCTGGGCAGCACGTGTCGACAACATTATGATCAAACTCTTGTTTTCCTAAGTCTCATTACCGGATACCTTCGCGTAACAAGATCTGACGATTCATGTGAAACAAGCAAGCAAGAGATGACAAAAATACTGTTTATGCTGCATCTGACTGCATTCCAACAGGTAGTACCTCGAAGGTTTTCAGAACCTACGACCGATACTATGATTACAGTAGAAGACACCGATGCACGAGTAAGTGGTTTGTTATTAGTTCTCTTATCGAACAGGTCTGCCCTCGACAATTTCACCTAGAATGACTTGAGCTCAGAAATTCTTCTTCAAAGTGGTGACATTCTGCTGTTCAAAATGTTGGTTAATCAATTACTGCCCTACTTCTGCGTAACGGGTGTGGTGTCACATCAGCCGTTGTAAGGTACCGAGGTTATGTGCAAACTTGTCTATCGTAATGAACAAACTACATCTACCCTGCTCTCATAATTACTTGCAGCACAATATCTCCACAAATTAGATCTACGTACACTGCAAAACACTACCTTCAAGTACACTTCGCTGGTTGTCGCGTGACAATCTCCAACAGATAAACTTACTCAATCGGTCTCATACGGTTATGCTAGCCAACTGTTAGATATGACACTCCGGTTGACTAACATCTACATCGTAAGAAAACTCAACTCATTAACAGGCGCACCAACAGACGCTTATTCAGTCGACTAATATTAACAACCCAGCTGACAGGAAATGCTGAGTCTCTGCGCATTCACTCGCAGTCTTTTGCCAACATAGCAAAGTACTAAACGAAAACACGGGCTAGAAGTCGCGCCTTATTCTGAACAACGAGTCTTCGATAGACGTTTGTAGGATTTGTGAAGGTTGGTGCTAAGAATAGGCAGTGAGGATGGGTTTTTATGTGGAACCCCACTCTAGGTTGATCACTGCTGTCGTCTTCTGATAAGCGTTCAGGTTAGCCTATTTCAAAAGAACGTGTATGGAATAAGTTATGCGCTGATTAAAGTCTGTCAGTAATGCATATGCGTTTGGCTGCTATATCCAGACAGTCCCGAAAGGTATTGTATTTCTGCTTGACCACTAGAACAAAACTGCCAGGTGTTAGTAAAATAATTCATATAGTAAGAATCTCATCCACTTATAACTTGCAGTGAAGCATGCAACACCGATCGAAACAATTTTAGTCATAATCCAGCTTGCTGTCTGTTTCTCCTCTATGACCGTTTTGACCTGTATTGGAAGGAAAAGCGAAGATAACTCCAAATTATCGAGCATCATAAACCATTCGACTGAGGCTGTTCTTTCCAGCATTTTAGAAGGTCATATGAGTGCGCACTATGGACAATTGATCGTTGTGTTCTTCAAGGCTTGGAATACTGAAAAATCCTCACCACCCTACGTGCCAAACAATAGTTACTTCAATATATAGGAAGAACCTACGTCGTGTGTGTATGAACCGACAAAGAATCGAACTGACTCCAGTTGTGCTTCAGCTCATGGTGTTCTTTGCTGTCCGCCAGTTAATCAATTAGTATGAACAGCAGATTTGTTAGAAACTGGCCATATTTCACGCTGTGGTCCACTATCAGCCGGCGATAGTCGTGTTCCAATATGTCATAGCAGACTTCCAATATGTCTGAGAGGCAAACGTATGGAGATACTTGTTGGGAAATGAGAAGGCCGACAAACACTTGTTCGCCCTAAGAGGCCACGTACAGCTGAGATGTGGGCTTTATTGTTTCTTCTTCCTGCCGTATTCTGTTGTAACAGCACACCTTTGTATGGTCAAGGTCATAGGTCTGGACCGACTTACTGTGGCATTTAACCTGAATGTTTTGCCCACACATCCACCACTGAGCGACCTTTACGCGTGTGCATCCGCAGCGAATGCGAACGACTCACAGTCTGTCAACACGAGGGTAGTAAATATCACTTGCAGACACGCAAACACACATACGCACACACACAGCAGCATACACAATAAACCTCAATGATTTCTGTGATTTCAACTTGCAGAGAAGTCCTAGTCGAGGGGTCATCGATTGGGGTTAACAGACAGTAACTGTGTCTCCTCTCGAGGCGATCGGGCAACCTGATCATTACTCACAAGCGAAAGTGGTTGAGTGTTCACATATGATAATTCGGTCGTGCCTAATGTGAGGTCAATGGCGTAGTGGTAAACACTGTTGCCTCATGAACAGCATGTCCGTGGTTCAAGTCCCGGCAGTGGCGATGATATGCACTACTGACGAGCTCTAATGAGAGCGAAACTCGAGTCTAGTGCTTCTTTTCGAAATGGGCCGACTGGAAAGTCTATGGGAATGCGACAGCTGCGATCAATTGTGGGTGATGTTCAATTTATATGAAAACCTCATCTCGTACATTATCCTGACACGTGATTCTACCGAGTGTCCTCACCGTAGCTGACAGGACAACGAGACAGTACACACATGTGAACACAACTCGACTGGGTCTCTCGCGCGCCGGTGAACAAACCACAGCTACAGTGCCTCGTGGACTACACAGTGTTTCCATCCTGTAGATCCTTTCGTTGACATATATGGGATTCCACTCAACACTCCACTAACACACCTACGGATTACCTCTCTGTATTTTGTCTGAACCCTTGCTGTAAGTGCACTTGTTACATTTGTCTGTTGTTTACATTACTGTTTGGTTACATACCCTTCTGAGATTATTTAGATGCTTGGTTTTACCCATACTATTTACAACGTATTATAATTAGCAAGCAAGCATCCAAAAACTGTTCTGTCTATCCTTTTATTTTCGTCTTTATAGTCAATGACCATCTGCACACGTCACTGGAAGACGTAAACGATTGCGGCGTGGAACTTCTCCCGGGAGACACAACAATAGACTTAAGCCATGCCATTATGTTCACCTTTGTGGTAATAATTTGCAGGTAGTGCAAACTCCTTGAACCGAGGTATCACCGTATTGCGAGGGCTTCCTACGTAAGGTAGTTTTCTAAGTATGTCTAAGGCCCATGTCTTCATTCACTCTAGGTGATGACGATATGAATCTAACCGCAAATTTTTTCTATACTGACAGTTATGTCACATCCGTCAATGCTGTTTGAGAGTGGATTATAGTTTTATTTTTCATTCGCTGGGTTTTAGTGTCAAGAAGCACCAGGTAACCAATGTCACCTGTATCCTTCATTAAGGAATATGGTGCATAACGTAACTGTGTAGGGGATTATGAGAACTGGTCGTTCTGAATCGGTTACTTTTGTAGGTTATATGGTCTTGATAACCACTGTTTGTGAAATATTGCCCTTGCATTAAGGCTGCTCCAATTGAACAACGACGACGCACAGCGAAGCGTTAGAGACGGATAATCTTCTTTTTCGTAAAATAGTTTCAACTTATTTTCAAGATGGTTTGCTCGAGTCTCATACATTCCTACTAAGCGTGTTACACTTTAAACCTCATTTACACACTCAGGATGTAACTTCGAAGATCAGTACAGTATATACTTAATGATTTGGTAGAGGGGTGCAAAGAAGTTGGCGTAAAGTGTAGCCTCCGTTGTCATCATACGGCTTTCCTTCTTGGGTCCGAAAGACGGTGTTGGCTAGGTACATTGAAAGGATGTGGCCACTAGTTCAAGCTAGCTAAGTAAATTCAGTTGTCCTGGTTTCGAACTTGCTCGGCAACTTTCTTCAAACAACAACACAAAACACTGAGAGAGAACGATAAAATGTCAAGATTACAAACAACATAAACCTGACAAAAACTGTTTATTATATCGCCATTTTGCATCTAGTTTTTCTCCGTTTTGTTATGTACCCTTTCAAATTAGCCACTTGCTCCACGCTGCCTAAGTATATCCCAAACAGCTCTCCAATTTTTGTAGTAATTAAAATTGCATATAATTGCAATTATAGTACAATAATTGCAATTATTATCTTTGAGAACAAAAATGTGGCACCTAACGTTTGCCGTTCGTGCTTGATTTCAACGACACTCACAATCACAACAAATATGAAAGCGTAATCCAGGATGAATAAGAAAATCAGTCAACGATGATAGCGGATTGTTTGCTAATATCTAAATACTCCTAAAAATTAAATGCAGCCGTCACTCAGGTCAGCCTGTTCTAAGAAAATGTACTATACTCGAATTTCGCTTTTGTTAAAGCTCATCGATAATGCATTTCTTGAAAATTATCTCGATTCTATTTTTGACATCACTTTCGTTAAGTAACCATGTTGACCACTTTCCCACTGACTGTCATATGAAAATGTGGCCAGATTTAAAAGCCCGGTAGTGACACCAGTATATCCTCCCGATATGTTCTACCAAGAACGAAACCCGAATCTATAAATTCTCTCTAAAGAGGCTGACTGGGAAGTCTGTCTGAATGCGAGGGTTGCCATCGAAGTTGAGTGGTGCTCAGTTTGATAATAACCAAGTCACTAATTTAACGTCAGCTGCGCAGCTACTGTTGTATATTTTGAGTCCGCTAGGCTGCTTGCTAGTGGGAGTTAAGTGTCTGCACCAACTTATGGTCGCATGTATCACGGTTGTGCAACCGAATACCAGTTACCCGAGCGACAATCAACGTTTTGAATCTCACGGTTATGAATCAATCTGAAAGCACTGTTCTTACTAGCAAGATGATATGAGTCGCTTAACTGAACAACAGATGCGCTGGAAATCCCTCCCGATGAACCACTGCTCAACTACGCAGAATGGTGTGTACGTAGTTTTTCATATAATTGCCTCGTAATAAGGTCAATGTATCCTGTTCGGCAAAAAAGAAAGCAAAACTAGCTGAAGAATATAGACATTTGTTAGGCGTTGTGACATGACAACAAAGCTGATCTGATACGCACGCACAACTGCGTCACAGTACAAGTTGTTTTGATAGAAATTCTGAGATGTCTTATAATACATTCGGCAGTAAGGTACTCATAAGAGGAGTGAGTGGTAAATACATATTTCTTGAGAGCAAACCCGAAATTTATGTTGGTTTCTGCATAAACGCATCAGGTAGCTGTCTCCAATGCAGGCTGGCCTCAATGGCCGAAATCCAACCACCAGAAACAATCGTGCATTCCAACCCAAATCATTGTACTTTAAGTCGTTAACAGTGTGATTATGAAACACATCATATTTTCCAATTCACCAGAGAGGGGCTCAAAACTTTGAGAACATTTGGACGTCCGTTATATTTTAAGAGTGTCGCATTTGAAAGGTTACGAAGTACTGAAAGTTAGCCAACTGGATTTGATGCAATGCTGAAATGAGCTGCATGTCAGGAATTCATTCAGTTCTTCTCGTTTTTACGAAAGTTCCCAGTAAGACAGAAGGTAACAATGACAAACAGGTGGCTTTGATTATTTCCCCTCAGATTCATACAATTACATATGTTCAGGAAAATCAAAAAGCTGATCGGATAAAATTTGTATGGTTACAAAATTTAACACGTGCATTAGCCGACCACTTAAATGGCGAATCACCTATGGTGGTTGTGGGTGGTCTGGAGATCTACACACATAGCTGAGGAACAGAACTGGATGAATGAAGGCAAGCCATAAAGAATGGTCACGTCACTTATATAACTTGCGCGGACCAGCTCAGTAATAAGTGATTCGGTTTTTATATCTGGGCTGAAATTTCCGCCACATTATTAAACGTTTATTGCTTAACTAGCTTGAAGTGGTCGGCCAAAACTTTGTAGACAACACAGTAGTTCGTATCGGTAAAGCATACGTTGACTACGTGGTCAACTCTTTGTTGGACCGATCCCCGATCAAACGGAATGCTCCATTTGGTTAGTGGTTCAAGCTGGAAGTTTCCCGGTACAGAAGCAATGCCTAAGCATACATTGTAATAAGACAGATATTACAAAATACAGAATCATTGCCACCGAGAGAACCTGTTCGCTTTGCAAAGAGTTTTCTTGCCGTCGGAAACAGTTTTATTCCCGCTTTTATAATACAATATTAAATGTGGTCAAGTTATTAAGAATAAACTGGTGTGATGGTTTGGATCAGTTCACGATTAAACGACAAATTATACGGCATTTGTTTAACGACAATTCGTTTTTATGTGCATGTGAATCAAACGCTTGCTCTAAATGGCATTTTATCGATGCCGGAGAGTCGAACTTCAAGTTCAACAGCAGAAAGTAACATTCTTTTTCAAGTCCCATAAAACCGTCTTATCCTGCAGCGAGATTTCGGTAGTGGGAAAACTTATTCGTATAAAATTCGATGAGGTGGCACCGAAAGGCTGGTCTCCTTTGATTGAAGGCACTGGTAACTTTTGGGTCCGAGAGAGTACACGGAGTTCAGCCGCGTTAAATGTTCGTTTAATTGAACCTCTCGGTCGTTGTGTTGTTTGCCGCATGACATGGTCGCCCTTGAAGGGCAACTCTATGTAAACCCTCTTTTTCTCTACAGTGATCACTTTTTCGGACGGCGCTTTTTTTCAGTTATGCCTTTCTATGAACTTTTTAGGTTAACCGTTAGATTGTAAGACAGAAATGATCAAGTCTAGTTCCTCCGCAAGACTGTCTTGAGTACAGATTCGTCTTGCCCGTGTGAACAATGTATCTATTAAAGCTCTTTTATGTTGCATCGGTGTGAAATTGTTGAAGTTTAGGTATTGGCTGGACCATGTGAGTTTTCTATAGAAAGCTCTTCTAATCCAGCCATCTTCTCGGCGACATATGAGTATGTCTAGAAATGGCAGAAGATTGTTGGCCTCAAATTCACACGTAACCTTCAGGTTAGAATGACAACTATTTAGGCGTTGCATCAAGTTATCTATTACCCGTTTGGATTGACTGAATATCAGTGTCGTTGACGTAACGCTTGTAATATGACAAACCTGCTATCTCGGTAGCTAGCTCCTGCTCAATTCTTAACATGAAGATGTCTGCTAAGATGCGACCGAGCGGTCTTCCTACGGCCACCCCATCTATTTGGCGGTAGGACTGCTCGAGGAAACGAAAACTGACATTCTCATTGCAAAGCAGCAAACTTTCTGTCAGTATATCGGTTGGCAGTGGCAACGTAATGTGGTTCGACTCAACCAGCTCACAAATATAGTCAATCGTCTCATGTAGAGGGACGTTGGTGAACGGCGACTGAACGTCTACAGAACACATCAGTTTATTAACATTGTTGCTTGTTCAAGTCATTAATCACATCCAGAGAATCTTTGATGGAGTGTGCCTGAAACTTTCGTTCCAGTGGAGTTAGGACGGCGAGTAACCAACGCGCCAACTTATGGTATTGGAAGTTTGTCATCGCCAAATTTAGCCGAAGTAGCACGCCAGATTTATGCGTGTTCGGCAGGCCGCACAGATGGAGTGTTGAAGATCCACATGGTTTAGGAGATTTGTAGGGTATTTCATCAATAATCCGCAACTGTAAGAGCAGCTGCAGATGTCGTCCTATGCGGTCTTCTACTCCGGTGACCTTGTCTACTCTGTCTATTCGTTGAAACTTGGTTTGGCCACTGATCACTTGCACAAATGGATGCAAAAGTCCGTGTTACCGGAGAACAGCAATGTTGCTGAAACACGTAAACAGCCAGTTTCATGAGCCCCTAGACACGTCCTGACCACTGATCATGCTATCGATCCAGCTTGTGCATTCACAGTTCTGTTGCGTCACTCCAATTCAAGATTCCTGAGATTTGCTGAAGCTGTAGCAATCAATCACCTCAAGCCAGCTCTGTGTGTTCAGAAAAAACTGTTTGTGGACTTGACCCTTCCCTGGACCTAGTGACTTATCTTAATCCGCGTATTGATTATCAACCCCCTGAATTGTTTGCTAGAAAAAAAACCGATCCATGTTATTGTACATTTGGTACTGATGAGTCAATACGAAATGCTTGCATCCACCAGTTTTTGTGTTCTGACTGTTTTGTTCAAACTTCTGAAGGGAACTAACTGTTTCAAATTGTGAAAATACTAAAGACGTTTTGTCAATATTTTGTTGTGTTTGTTTAGCTGCAACTTTACTGGTTAAGAGTCAACTCTAGAGAAGAATTAGGTATTCTGGACTAACTATACACACACAGATTCTGGGTTGCACACACCATTGTGTAATGTATATGACTGCCTTAGTTTTATATCCATTAAGTTTCAGAAATAATGTGCACTTTAAAACACGTTTTGGAAGTCGACTTTTTAAGTGATAGTTCCAAAAATCACAGTTTTTGACTTGAAAGATTTTGGCAGATCTTTTACAATATGGAAGCTTCTTTCCGGCTAAGCGAGGTTCTTTGTATCATTGTACACAGTGACGAACTTTTCCGTCATCTTTTGTGACAAATCTTCCTTAAAACTGTCATAAACTAATTGAACCAGTGTTCACCGTTACGTGCTAATTTTTTTGTGGACTCACTGACAGTCTGGTGTACTTATTGCCCAACCAACATGTGAACCATGATGGGTAGTTGTTTTCTGACATACAGTTATTAGGTGTAGTTCCCAGTCTGAAAGTAAACTTTTGAGACGTTTAAAAACCAAACAGTGCAGACCCAAATAAAAAAATTCCTTGATGTTTTAGTGGATGCTGATTACTTTGACTCACTACCGAATGCAACATATACTACTGAGACGTTGCCGGAGCCCTGATCTTTGTCATGACAAGGAAATGCACAACTGACAGGCTTCAACAAGGAGGGAGCTCAAATATATCTTTCCTTTGAAAAGAAACGTGATCAAATATGAGTAACGCCTCGTCACCAGTTTTTATCTCAAAAAATTCACGAGTTGCTTTTTTACGTATTTCACTTAGCTAAGGAATGTTCAGTCGTTGTTAGTATGATTTGCGGCGCACACATTACCATGGATGCCATGTCACTAACCAATTACGCGAGTAATTAAATTCTAGTGACTCTCTGCCTATTGTCTGAGAGAAAGCCATTATATCAACTTCTGTGTTCATGGCTGCGTAAGTATCCTGGTGCAGCATATTATCAATGAACCGTTTTTATACTTTAAAGTCTACTTAGACGAATGTGCCTGAATAGTAGTCCACCAGCAACCATTGGGAATAATGGTCGTAATTAACATCACTCCACCTTTACTCGGTCCAGTGATCCCTAGCCCTTGTGAACTTACACGCTGTTTCAAAATGTACTCCACCATTTTTGGTTAAACCAATCCGAAACGGACCAGCGGCAGATGCATTTGGACCTATCCGGCATAACAGTCGCCTAAAGGATTACACTGTTTACCAGCATGTTACAGTACAAAGAAACACCTAATGAACTCACCTCAACATAACTGTACACAAAAAGCACGTGTACCACCACTTTTGAAGAAGAAACCTTCAAAAAACCAACTCTAAGAAAGTTCCTCACAAGATGCGCAAATTTTGTCATAAATTTCGCTGGTGAAGAAACCAGCCATCCAGAACTATTGTAACACACTTTTAAGAGTGAAGAAACTTGTTATTCCAGAAACAGTTTGTTTCCGCGCTTATTGGAACCCGATAAAATAAAGCCCACAACTTCCTTCATAAGCGACCTTAACGCAACTCCACAACTTGTTGGAACCTGATATTTAACTGACTAATTAACTTACTGTACAGCTTATTTGAAAACCCGTCCGTGACAAACTAAACGACACAGGTTCTGTAGGAGTCAACCCCTTTACATTTAGGAAAAACAGCTAAGTAAACAATGCTGTGCCTAATGTTTTTGTGCTCACTACGACGGTAACGACATTCCGTGAACCGTTATCTCCCTAAGGTCTTAACACTCATGCTCTTACTTATTTCATATAAAACAACAAGTATGTCGACATTCTAACTGTCAAGGTCACCGGGGTATGAATAATAATTATGTGATTCTGAATCACAGCCACAAACAAATTATAATATCGTATACCTTGACGTTCGTCTTAATCACCTTGCGGTAACTTTATACACATCATAGTAAATTACGATCCAGTATCAGATGGTAGCACAGTTACCTTAGCTGGTCGATAATGCATTATTACATCAAACACTATTTTGAGAAGAGGTCAATTGTAATTATTTACATGTGTATATTTTAATTACTGTGCGGAGTGGTCTGTGTTCTCATTCTGTCACAATCACGAGGACCAAACATTCTGGAAAACCACACTACCCTATTACAGAGAAGAAACACTTTCTCCTCTAAGGAAATATTTTCTGTTGAGTGTGTTATGCCTGTTTGTAATTACTCTCGGTCTGTTTAGTTGTAACTCACCAAGCACACTTGGTTGGGACTAACAAAACCATGTATGGGGCTAACGACTTATCGTCCAGTTTAATTGTCTCCGCTTATTCAGTAGTCCCGACAAACATACCAGCCGATTCTATATTAAGAAGATATTTTGCAACCACATTAATTCCTCCCAGTAAACTCATATCCTTGTTTGTTGTTATGACACACGGGTAAAGAATATTAGATTTTATATTTGTTGTTAATTTTTACTTTTAAAAACTGGATGTTCAATAATCATACACGTTTTACTTAATGTTATAAAATATACTGATGTGTGGTCAATTTTAGAAATAAATTCACATCCATCTGCTCCTTAAGTAACATGTCAATATAGCTGTACTGAATGCTTTGTAAAGGGCGTCGAATTTGGATTATCCTGTTTGAAAGGAAGTCAAAGTAAATCCCGTACGGAATGTAAATGTGACCGTGAACGAGACAGTTAAAAGTATCGCATCCGAAGAAACCCAACAATTTCTGAACATGCCTCCAAAATTCTCTGGAGTAGGAGTTGTTGGAGCATACTAAATACGACATTTATTGCTGCAACGACAATACGATTCCGGACGAAAATTGTTCCCAATGACCAATTAGTAAAACTTCCAAGATGGCACAAATTTGTATTTATCGTGTGTCAATCGTTTAGTAAAATGCATGTTCAATTACAGTGATATAACCAACAAACTCAGTTAATGTTATAATCTGTTCTGTAGTTCAGTGAGGATGAACAGTTGCTTTCTGAACTAACGAAAACATTTCCTTATTTAAGTTTTTTCGAAGCTGATCACGACCCGACAGGCACAAATTCACGGCCGCCCTGATACGACGGTTTACTGAATGGTCATAGTTTCATTGCGCAACACCACCTTTCGAACGTCGCGTGAATCAATATATACTGCAAAACTGGCAAATCAGTTACTCGTCTAAGCGACCGAATTGCTGACAGACTTCCGAAATTTGGGTGAGAAGGTTGTCCCAGGCCCCATAATTTCAGTCCCAGTTTGATCATCAATAATTCTGGCTTATTGAGCGCAACGATTAACCACAAGCCTCCTTATAAATTCTATGAAAGCATCTCTGGACGATGGCTACTAGGTTCTTATATCTACAATATATTAATCGTCTAAATCAAGCAATTCGCGGCAAGGCGACACTGCTGATATTCATAAATAGCTCAGAAGTAGAATGCATTATTTGGCCTAATGCACATGTAAAGAGCGATTTTATAAGGAAGTCCAAGCTACATAGAAACGTAAATGATAGTGATGTTGTCCACTATGCAGAAAAGTGTGATGTTTCCGCCTAGTTACAATGTTTGCAAGGGGTTTCTGAGACAAATCTATGAACGTTTCAAATAACTCGTTTAGCGCTTATCGTACGCTTTGGTGGATGACCATGCTGATGTAGCCGCAAGTTACTAAAAATTGAACGTTACCGTCCTTAATTTTCTGCGTTTGTCAACTGAGTAAAATGGAGTTTTAGGATTGGATAAACCCTTAGCGTTAGTCGTAAATGAATGACAGAAATATTGATTAAGGACTGAATGATAATCCCACTTTACTTGTAAATGCTTTTCATTGATCTTATGTTTTAGTGAGTGGGAATTGTTGAAATGTAGCTCAAATGTTACTGAGGAACCAAGGAGGAATAATCTCTCAAAGAAGTGGTCAATGAGTGGAACACCCATAAATCAGATAAAAATTAAACTGAACCTATTAAACCTTAGAGCATTTGCCCACGTGTCAGAAAACCAAAAGGGGCACATGATTTTTAGATGTAAGTCGCATATTACATTCACTAGTCTGGTATTGCGAAATAATCGTTCAACTCCTTTCCTTGAGGCAAATAATTTTGTTCACCACACTTGAAAAAATTTATCACTATCATTTTGGTAGCGAAATAGTTAGCAGTCACTCCATGAAGACGGGTTGATCACTGCCAATAAACGAACGTCCGAAAAAATGGTTAACCATAGCCCATTTTCATTCTCTCAGTGGCTCCGTCGTGGAACATCTGTGAAATACAGAGCACAATATCCAATTGGACTAATTTCGCGTTATCAGTCAGCTTGCTTGCATACATTCACTTCAATCAGCTGAGGCCATATGTGGTTGAAACACAAATCATTTGTTTTCAGTAATTCTTGATGGACTTCTTTCTTAGACATCGGTTCAAAAATATTAGCACTCGTCAAGCCTTTCACCAGAAAAGAATGTGTAGTTACTGCCCCTATACTCAGAAGAGCACCAATTCATTTTCCTTCTCTTCATTATCTCAGCCCGTACGATCAGTGTTATGTCGGCTTTATCACGGCAAAAAAGTACACGTTGTTAGCGGCTAATTAGCTAATGCCCGTGAACGATGGTTTCGGAATTAAGTTTTATGAGGGAATGGAAAAGCAAAAAGTAAATTTAGTGTCCGAACACGTGTTTGTACAGAGCGGATGATTAAAAGTTATCCAGAAAGGCTACACAAACGTGCTAACTACAGGACGGAAGGGTACGTAACAGCTTTGTTTTCTGAAGTAGTTTTTTCCCGTTTTCACCAGCGAAGATATAAATATATATATCCCGGAATGTCACGCACACCTGGATGCTGGATGGTCTTGTGTGTCCTAAACAGTGCAAAGTAAACAACCAATAAAATTCCCACAGCAAGTTTTTCCAGTAAGCCCGTCATAAATTAAAACCTGTGTTATCCTCGCCAGGTAACTATCGCAATGTAAAAGACTTTTAATAATCACGAAACAAACATACCAATTATTTGTTATTACATCTTACTTAGTGTAATTTAACATTTTTTGAAGCTGATAATAACCAGAACTTACTCATTTTTCTGTCATATGTTCAACCACCCTTTTTGCTCCCTAACTGGTTCTTTTTGAAACAAATTCTTTCGGAGTTAGTTTTGTGTAGCATACGTATCCTAGTTTACATAACTAGTTTACAGATTTTATCTACAGTACTTCATCAAATCGAGAAATGACTATAATAAATTTTAGCCGCTTTGTTGCTATAATCACCTATATCACACGCAGGCATAGCTACGAAATTCAAAGGACCGATCAAAGCCTCCAACGACGGTAAGTAAATCAATTGTGAAAGCGCTATTGTTGTACTATTCACTGTGGGTACATAGTGTATTCCAGACAACATATATTAGTACAAAGATTTGTCACCTGATTGTGTACATTCTAACACCCTCGGTTGTTTCAAAAATTTTGATCCTTCAATCTCTGTCTGTTGCTAACGCCTAGTCTGATGAACGTTTTATGTTAGAAGAGACCCAAGTGGAAAAATTCGGGCATACGCTGAATCCGAACCAGGAACAGAAACAACAAACCCAAACTCGGTGAGCGCCTTAATAATTGGACTACGAACACGGTAAATTCACACTTGGAAACAGCTGTCCCCCAATTCTTTGTGATATGAAATCCACCAAACCATCCAGCGGATTACCTACACAAGCAGGATTTATCAAACAGTTCAAGTTGGAATCCATCAACGCCACTGTTGTGTGTTCATACTGTATTACTTATCAGTAATGTGGCAGATTTCGTAACTAAGGTTAGACCCCGGTGTGAAAAATCTGGGCCACGGTTGGATTCGAACCGGCAAAGGAAACATCATGCTGAAACGTTGACAGCGTCTTACCAGTTGCGCTTCGAAGTCATTATGGGAGCTCGAAAACTTCAGATTTAGACTAATCAATCTACCTCTCTCGGTGTTTAGCACGGTATTCGGCGTGAGCTGTTTGAGTTCTTCAGGAGCAGCCGATTCCCGGATTCATTTGGTTACCTGCAGCTGTTTCCCGCGGTAATCATTATATCGGAGAAAATAGTATAAACTGTTTGGTTTGTTGAATAATCTTGAGGTCTCCTTTCTTGTACGTCTAAGATTTGATAGACAAACTTTGTGCACTAGAATAGCTCAATAACAACTCTTAATAAAAACGACTTTTACCAAAAAGAAAAACGATTTACCCGTAAGCAAACCGATAGAAGCGGTCGATGTTTGTTTCGTCCTAATTACAGATTCACCTAAAATGTCGACCTTCCTTTACATTTGAACTACGAGGCTGACATATTCGAAAGCTGAGTTGTTTTTCAGTCATACTGGTCATCAGTAATGACCAATAGAGAGTGTTAAGCCAGTGATTAACACTTAGAAGTTAATATTGTCTCAATAATCTAAGTACAACGATAGCGCTACTGCCTTAAAAGCCTACTGCTGAAAATGTTAACGATTTTGTTGTCAGCTGATTATCAAAGCTTCGAAGAATCCCACCGCTGAACACAACAAATTAGAGTAAACGTGTTGAGTTGAGAACCACATCACTTTGACAGTTTGACGGAGAATGAAACTGAACCTAATATGAATGGTCAGATAGGCTAAAACCATTACTGGAATGACTGGTCCAAAAATGACACTTCTAAAAACAGATGATCATGCAAAATATGACGCTGCAGTTAGTTGACTCGATTGCACTACCAGTTGTTTCCTGTGAAAACTGTCGTCAGTTTCAAATCAACACAACAGTGATCATGCGATGTTGCAACAAGACAAGTGTAATATAGGGACAGACGAGATAATTAAACAGTGACTAATCTACTAGTCAATTGATCGTCTGGAATTTTTGATCATGCCTTATTTGTGAATGTGATTATTTTTATCCGGGGATATATAATAAAACTTGAAATTACTAGTCGAAAGAATAATCGGAGGGGGTTGTTCAATAAGAGCGGCTTGTTTTGAATGGGCTGAGTTAGAATTTCGATTGATACCGTAGACAAAGGTTCGATAAACTGAACCAAAAAGAAGTTTCACATTATTTTGACTTTAAGCATTGATGCCAGAATATTAATTAGTATATAAGCAAGGGACATTCTCCACAGAGAGGTTCTTGTAAATAACCCCCAGCTGTGTAGTCACACTAGAAGGTGCACTCACAGCATGAGGTGAAGCTTGGAATAAGCGCCGTCGAACTGTTAAAGTTGTTTTCGATGTGTATGAAAAGAAACTAGACGTGGATGAAAATTAATTTACATACAAGCACATCAGTCATCTATGCAATGCTCATCATACACCGATATGAATATCAGTTCGAAAACGGAATGCGCAAATGAACTGGTTGAGTGTTGGAATCTTGGGTAAGATGATTAACATGGTACATATCGGTTGGAAAACTGTGATTAACTTTCACAGTTTCGTACACTCAACGGTCCGATTTAGCAAGTATTGGCTTCCGGAAAATTCGGTGTTGGTATGCCATCTGGTCAACACATTTTACAGATCAGCCGTATATTTGGGTTGATCGTATGCCAATCAGCTGTCATTGGCATGGCCAGTCCAAAGACGGTAGGTTCAATTAGGGCATCCATCTAAACTCAAGAATACTACAGACCACAGGAAGCTGAGAATGCTTAGCCGAATCTGAATCCATGATGGACGGTTTAGAATAAAGAGGCAAGTAGAAGGACTTCATCAGTTTCAGGGGTCAACAACAGAGGGATTTTATATGAGAAATCCAGAGGAAATTTAACCAACTAGATACTCAACCACCGACCATCAAGCATACACCGGACAAACAGCAGCAGACAACGGACAACAGCAAGCTAACATCAACGGTAAGGGTCTACCACAATAAGTCCGGCAATTAAGTTATCTGAGGGCTGAGCAGGATATCCTGAATAAGCGCTTGAAGTCTGCGTCTGAACGTGAATATTGTTGACATAGAAACGGCAGACACTTGCACGCTGTTTCATGTTTGGGCAAACGTGGGCGCGGAAGGTTTGTTGCAATTGGGACCGGTTACCTGATGTTGTAGCTTTTGCTGGTTACCGTTGTGGTAACCAGATACAAGCGTTGATCCAAGGAGAGGCTGGAGTTGATTGAGAAGCCTATACATCGACACTACCACTCCGAAGTTCCATTAGTACACTAAGAACCGAATGACCTTCAGCAACCCCCAACAGCTTAAGGTAGAAAACCCAGTGCCATGAGTCTTTTTGCAGTCCTAAATCGTAACTTTTCAATAACAATAAGGTTGTTTGCGAGAGAGTCAATAAATTTGCATGTTTACCTTACGACTAAGTTGAACATGTTGGTAAAACAGTCTAAGTGAAATCGTTACAAAAGCCAGGCGAGTGACCCAACCACAAACTTGACTTCCTTGGCCAATGATGTGCTGTTAGCAACCAGTGTAAGGTAAGTTAAAACAGTCGTACCTGAATCGCGCTCGCATGTTTTAACCTCTCAGAATGCAGTCCCTGTGGACTGAATTGCTGAAATCAATAAATTTACGTGCAGTTTTGTTAAACGGAAGCCTGCCATCTTTGACCAAGCGCTGTAATCTACTTAACTTACGCTGCAGTTTTCTTATATTCTGTCGCCTTGTCCAGGACGAAGTTTGTCTTCAGCAGCATATGTTACAGATAGGGAACCGAAGAACCATCGGCTTTTTAGCACAAAAAGAATCGAGAGCATAGGTCCTGGTTCGAAACTTTGTGGTACACCTCTGGTCATAAAATACTAAGCTGGAAAATGCCGGTTCCCCTTGACTTTGGTGTGTTGAGCTCGGTGTGACTTATAAAGCAATCGATAGCAACACAGTTGGGCTGCAATTAACAGGCTGACTGTGAACATCCTCAATGAAGGTGGGTGATGGAATTCACAACTTGTAGGTTTTGAAAAGTTTGCTGTTCCGTATTGCTCACAGATCGGCCTTTATAATTCTTTAGCACAACCGCTGAGATGGGACAGGGGGACATGGAGACTTATTTTCACAAATGGTTCATAGGTTTCCGAACGTGACAAGTATTGTGGAAATGACTGTTCTCAGGGCGTCTGCATTGCTGGTGGTTAATAGACGCACTGAGAATCCATCTACACACTAACTTCTAGGAAGGGTGACGGCTTTTCTAGCTGTGTAGTGCATATGAGGACTTGTTAGACGATTTTTGGTGATGGAGACAAAAGTTTTGTAGAACTGTTTTAGATTAACGCTGCACTCGTTAGTCGAGTCTAGTTGGTACCACCGCACGCTGGATCAAACTTCTATTGTTGCCCGGTTACTTGTCGTGTGTTCTGTAAAACTCACGTGCGTTCCAGGTTGATCCATTTGCTGTCAGTAACTACATTGTGCTATGACGAAGTAATTTTCTGAGCCTGAGTCGTCACGATTGCCTGAACAGAACATACTTTTTCAGAAGAAGAAGCTGGTATTCATTAGACACGTTGAAGTACCAAATCAACAAAACTCACTGGGCAACTAGCTAAATTCGAGGCAAACTGTTGCGAACTGGAAATAAATGGAAACAGTTCCACTTCGTCCGGGCCACAGTCAGCAAAAGTTTGTTATGAGTCAGACAAACTGTAAGAAAAACGTCATTCGCATTAACAGTTTACAGCGGATCTGGAACACTTGAAACGGCTGTTCAAGTAGCCGTCATAACTGCTAGCAATGTAAAATTTTACCCCAAGTGCGCCATAACTTCATCCAGTTCTCGGAAACCAAAGTGCTCTTTGAGAATAATTTATTCTAACACAAGGGAAACCCGTTACAGGTGTTCCACTTCAACATGTTGAGTTCCATTCGAGTGGAAGTGTTGTATATACTGTGAACTGACAAAGCCGATCAGAAGGACTGGGGTTTGGCAAAACTACTAGCATTGATAAAGTTAGTTATTTGAGCCAAACACCAATGACTCGACTTGAATTACATCGCCTCAATGGTACTTGCCGAGCATAACAAAGATCACTTATTGTCAAGATGAGGGATTTTTTGTGTTCCCTACATTGTTGCTCTGAACGTTATCTTTCCTTTCCTTTGGACACTGAAATACTAACACTTTTATAAAAGCAGGACAAGTGTTATTACCTGAAATGTCCAAAATACACTTGATTCAAGTGACAGTGAAACATTCCGTAACGTTCACAAATTTCAACATTAAGCAGGAAAATAAGTATATTACTGGTTGATTTCATTTCTCCTATTCTAATCAAACGCACAATGTGTGACGTGAACACGAAGACAAATTCGTGCAAAAATGCAAGAAATAAAAACCAAAGATTGAACCTTTAACTTCTGCATGTGTATGAAATTCAGGCAGTCATACATTACATTCACTTGCTTTGGCGCGCACGTTGTAGCCGACGTTTGGCACTTAGCAAGACTTACACAACTTCGAGTAATTGACAATTCTTGCTGTTCTCAATCACACTGAACGTTGAATTTTAATACACACAGTGGCTAATCTCTAACAGATAATTACTAAACGACGAAGGCATTTTCTAGGTTCGCATGGTTGCACGAGACATACTCTTCATGAGTCATCTCAGAGTATGCTCATTTATTTTCGCTTTGCTTGTGTATGTTTGTCGGGAGCAGTGAGTAAAAGTATAAATTTCACGATAGTCAAAAACCGTAGGAATGTCTTTGTTCACTGACAGCAACGGTAATCTCCTGACCTCAGTTAGTGTAATCAGACTTACAGCATTGTAGATCCTCTTAACTGCTGCTTTGTGAAGCTGCGTTTCCCAGAACAGCAAACTGTCTACTTTTCAGAGAAAATGCAGAAACATCACAGTTTGGCATTATTGTCGCTTATCCTTTATGCCTTACTTCTTTCATACGTCGTTTAATGAAGGCGTGGGATGGTCGATTTGTTACAACATACCGGCTAGAAATATTCATCTTTTGTCCATTGTGTTCTTGTAGTAACAGTAGGAATAAGGTCCAATTGGTCTAGGCAAGAATCGGCTTCTGTTGTCAGGTGTACCCATTAACTGCCTCCGTCGTGCCTTACTCCACGAGAACTTCATCATAAGCTCCTGTCACATTCCCCAGGTTGTGCTTCGGAGAAAATTCGGACGCGTCTGTATGCATTGGATTAGCAAAAGAACACTGTATTCGTTGCCGATCCAATCACCGTCTCGCAGACTAATACGTCATCGGATATTGGATCCCAAGCTGCTGATCACTCTGAGTAGTTCACCTGTCTGATTCAAACAACAGTTACCCAACTGGAGTCCAGTAGCGAGGTTTTCCTTCAGAGTGATGAACTACTAGCTATTGCCCGCGGTCTTCAGGCAGGTATTTTCATAATGGTACAAGCTAAAT